>JAFVLL020036524.1:10000-47723 GCA_021397915.2 Tor tambroides | reverse complement strand
TTATGTGTTTTTCTAATAATGCAAAAGAAGCCAATGAAGTGAAACAAACAACTGCAATTATAAGTGCCACTTCAACAGTTATAAATCTGTCGACAAACTTTAAAGTAAGCTACAAACACATTTATTGAATAAAACACACACAACCAACATTCAACATCGTTCCATAATCACCAGCAATTTTAAATGTTCACTTTGTTTGTAAAAACGTTCAGTGCCAAACTTGACGCTGCAATGATTTCAGTTATCACTGTCAAACATAAAAGTAACTACAAACATAACTTTAAAGTAAGCTAAAAAAGCCATTTTAAATATGTTCACTTTTGTTTATAAAATCTGTCAATGCCAAATTTGTTGATGCTGCAACTATTTCTAAATAACATTTAAGCAGTTCTCAGTTGATGTTTACTGTTATTCAAAGACAAGGTCCCTCAAGGTCCCCCTTGGTCCCTCAGGGACAGCTCAAGTCAAAACTTATGTAGCTATTCTGGCGGGCGTGAACAAACCGCCGGTCGGACTGCAGTAGTGTGCGCCACATGAAAGCACAACAACACCAGTCACTCCTCCCCAAAATGGGTCTTTATGCCGGCCTAATCCACTCCCTTTATGCCAGGGTCTGTTAGACAGATTTACATTAGTAAATCACTGTCACACCATTAAATTCCTTAAGAGAAAAAGTATCAGCATTTCCAAGTGAATGGGGATTAAGGCAAACAGCGCCTGCTACCCACCGGCAATCATGGGAAAAGTGCGGGGCCATAAATCCGCCGGTTATCTGCTTTAGAGCGGCTGGTTCTCACGCCGGGCCCCTGCCTTTGAAGTGGCCGTCATATATCAAGGGCGCACATGATCTCCCCAAAACATCACGCAGGCAAAGAGTCAGCGGTGTGAACGTGGTCAGTAAGCCTGTCAGCTTCATTAGTTTCCACACATGAAAATGGTTTAGCTACTACAAGATGTGTTTCATGCTCCAGACCGCAGGATAAAAGCAGCATAGATATGATCATAGCTCACATAGATCATATTCTAAGCTCTAGGGCACAGGATCAATCATTTTGACTTTTTAACCTGAACTCTTTGGTATTATCTGTAACATTTAATATACTGAAGAGGATGTATTGAGCATATGAATGTGAATTTTAAGAGAATATATTTGCTTATGTATTGCTTCTAATTGCAAAACATAAAGATTATGATTATGAACTGTCCTCCCACACTTTTAAAATGTGATAGCAAATCCAGATAGATAGATACATAGATAGATAATCTAAAAAAGTAACAAAACATACTAGTACCAAGGTATTCTTTGACAAACTTGAATAGCATGTAAATAATATGTGACCTTGGACCACAAAATCAGTCATAAGTAGCACGGGTATATTTGTAGCCATAGCCGACAATATATTGTATGGGTCAAAATTATCGATTTTTCTTTTATGCCAAAAATCACTTGGATATTAAGTAAAGATCATGTTCCATGAAGATATTTTGTGAATTTCCTACCGTAAATATATCAAAGCCTAATTATTGATTAGTAATATGCATTGCTAAGGACTTCATTTGGACAAATTTAAACGTGATTTTCTCAATATTTAGATTTTTTTTTTTTTTTGCACCCTCAGATTCCAGATATTCAAATAGTTGTATCTCAGCCAAATATTGTCCTATCCTAATAAACCATAGTGCACATCAATGGAAAGCTTATTTATTTATTCGTGATATATAAATCTCAATTAAAAAATCGACCATTATGACTGGTTTTGGGGTCCAGGATTACATATGGTAAATAATACGGTAATAAGTGCCATGGTATTTCCATCACTTTACCACCACGATACGTTTTGTATAGGAATTACCCAGCATTATTAACATAAAATAATTTAAGAGAACAATTTCCCCAATATGTTTTATTTGGATGGCACTACAACGTCAAAATATTTTAAATGGTGAGGTGTAAAGTCTGAAAAGACAAAAAAAAAAAAAAAAAAAGTCTGAAAAGACAACAAATGGGTCTTTACTAGAGAAATGCTGCCATCTGGTGCGAGCTAGTTTTAAGCCGCAGCTTGTTCTTCATTCAGTCACTCGTTTTTGCAGACTACGTGCAGTTGGCATTTTAAAAATATTTTCTGCTCTAGTTTCTATTTCATAAAACCACATAGAATAAAAAGGAAAAAAATAACATGATATATTATATCAGTGTATTATATCAAAACTATCTTCAAGGTTGACGGCATCTCCATCTGACCAATCACAGCTTCGCGTTTTTAACGCAGTCAAAACACGGAAGTAAACATCTGGGATACACGTTTTGCGCTAAATATAAATACCTGGCAAACGCATTGATTTCTTGATGTACAGTTGTATTGATTGTTGAAGATTTATCAAGCTTTCGCCGTTGTCGACAAATGTTTTACCACGAAATAGGTTATTTATCGTGATTACATTTTTGGTGGACTTTAGAGTCAATAGTGCAATGACCTAGGCGTTATTTCTGCACCGAGTTATTACTAGAGAGTATGAAGTCGTTTAAATCTCCAGGCCGTCATGGATATGCGGTGGAGATTTCACCTTTTTTGGCTTCTACGATCGCCTGTGCGTCATCGCAGTATTATGGAATAGCAGGTAATATTTGGAATATTGCATGAACATAAATAAATGAAATTGGCATAAATGCCCATGAAAACTCTTCGTGCCTTTTAGGATGTGGGACACTTTTTGTGCTGGAGCAGAGAGAGGCAGATGTTTCACTTGTGAGGAGGTAATTATTTCTTTCAGTTAATTAAATAAAGTAGCTACACAGTCAAAATAAAAAAACAAACAAACAAGAAATTGTATTTTGCGCGAGGCCTATTTTAAGACCAGTTTTTTTTTTTCATTATATAATGTTATGTTACGTATGAAAATCATGCAAATACTATATTTATACTGTACACACACACACACACATATACAGGTGCGTCTCAATAAATTAGAATGTCGTCGAAAAGTTCATTTATTTCAGTAATTCAACTCAAATTGTGAAACTCGTGTATTAAATAAATTCAATGAACACAGACTGAAGTAGTTTAAGTCTTTGGTTCTTTTAATTGTGATGATTTAGGCTCACATTTAACAAAAACCCACCAATTCACTATCTCAACAAATTAGAATACTTCATAAGACCAATAAAAAAAAACATTTTTAGTGAATTGTTGGCCTTCTGGAAAGTATGTTCATTTACTGTATATGTACTCAATACTTGGTAGGGGCTCTTTTTGCTTTAATTACTGCCTCAATTTGGCGTGGCATGGAGGTGATCAGTTTGTGGCACTGCTGAGGTGGTATGGAAGCCCAGGTTGCTTTGATAGCGGCCTTCAGGTCATCTGCATTGTTGGGTCTGGTGTCTCTCATCTTCCTCTTGACAATACCCCATAGATTCTCTATGGGGTTCAGGTCAGGCGAGTTTGCTGGCCAATCAAGCACAGTAACACCATGGTCATTGAACCAGCATTTGGAACCTTTGGCATTGTGGGCAGGTGCCAAGTCCTGCTGGAAAATGAAATTAGCATTTCCATAAAGCTTGTCAACAGAAGGAAGCATGAAGTGCTCTAAAAATTTCCTGGTAGATGGCTGTGTTGACTGTGGACTTCAGAAAACAGTGGACCAACACCAGCAGATGACATGGCAGCCCAAATCATCACTGACTGTGGAAACTTCACACTGGACTTCAAGCAACATGGATTCTGTGCCTCTCCACTCTTCCTCCAGACTCTGGGACCTTGATTTCCAAATGAAATGCAAAATTTACTTTCCTCTGAAAAGAGGACTTTGGACCACTGATCAACAGTCCAGTTCTTTTTCTCCACAGCCCAGGTAAGATGCTTCTGATGTTGTCTCTGGTTCAGAAGTGGCTTGGTAGCCCTTTTCCTGAAGACGTCTGAGCGTGTTGACTCTTGATGCACTGACTCCAGCTTCAGTCCACTCCTTGTGAAGCTCTCACAAGTGTTTGAATCAGCTTTGCTTGACAGTATTCTCAAGCTTGCAGTCATCCCTGTTGATTGTACACCTTTTCCTACCCAAATTCTTCCTTCCAGTCAACTTTGCATTTAATATGCTTTGATACAGCACTCTGTAAACAGCCACACCTTTCAGTAATGACCCTCTGTGACTTACCCTCTTTGTGGTGGGCATCAATGTTCGTCTTCTGGATCATTGCCAAGTCAGCAGTCTTCTCTATTATTGTGGTTTCAAAGAACAAGTGACAGCCGGAATTTATACTGTAGGGATGGTCATTAATTGAAACTCAAATGTAAATATTCTAATATTTTGAGATACTGATTTTTGACGTTCATGAGCTGTAAGCTCTAATCATCAAAATTAAAACAAAAAACTTTTGAAATGTTTTACTTTACATGCAATGAATCTAAAATATATGAAAGTTTCACTTTTTGAAATAACTTACAAGAAAAAATGAACTTTTTCACGACATTCTAATTTATTGAGATGCACTTGTATATATATGTGTATATATATATATATATATATATATATATATATATATATATATATATATATATATATGTATGTGGGGGGGGAGGGTTTCAGTTATTACAATATAGGGGAAATTTTCTTAATTGTCATGAAATTATAAATTTTTAAGGTCACTGTAGATGCAGGTATGCAGAGTCAAGGAAAAGTGGAGATGTGACTGATCATAGAGGTTGAGTATCTTTTTGTCTCATGCACAGTTTTGACTGGAATGATGGGCTCTTCGATGTGACATGGAGCGAGAACAATGAACATGTGCTGGTGACAGGAGGAGGTGATGGATCTTTGCAGATCTGGGACACTGCCAACCCGCAAGGTCTTCTGCAGGTGCTGAAAGGGCACACACAAGAGGTGAGTTCACACTCTCAGTAGTTCATGTTAAAGCTCCCTGCATTTAGCGCTTCATAACTTCTGAACTGCAAAACGTATGGCCTTGGTGTAGGTGTATTCAGTAGACTGGAGTCAGACACGGGGGGAGAACCTGGTGGTATCGGGATCATGGGACCACACAGCCAAAGTGGTAAGTGGAGTTTGTTTTAAAAGGTGAATATATGCAGACATTGTTAAAAAAATAAGACTTAGTTCAATTCTTAACTAATGCTGAAAGCAAATAGTAAAATGCAACTAACAATTAAAAATGAAGATGAAAACTCTTTCTTTCTGAGCACTAGTGATCAGACATACTGTTAATGTTGTTACTTGTTGACATAAAATGAGCTTCGTGGTTGTCCTGTTTTGCTTACAGTGGGATCTGGAGCGATGTCAGTTAGTGAGCTCCCTGCAGGGTCATGAGGGTGTCATCTATAGCACCATCTGGTCTCCTCATATCCCAGCATGCTTTGCTTCAGCCTCAGGTAGGAGAATGAGGTGTATCTGTCCTCCCATGAAATTTGGAAGGATTGCTGCTTTACTTCTGAAAATTACTGTGTTGGGATGCAGATATTAGAGTTGACTACAAATATTATAGGGTGATCAGACATGCATATGCATCAAGATGGTACCATGTGGCAGACCAAAACAATCAGAATCAGAAAAAGCCTTATTGCCAGGTATGTTTATACACATGAAGATTTGTTTTGGTGAAAGAATCTTCCACAGCACAAACAGAATGACTGCGACAAGACTCAGATAGTAAAAAGAATAAAAATGTAAATTGACCATGGGTTTTATTTCTAAGAAAAGCATGTACTGGTAAAATATTTGAAAGTGACTGAAGTCTCTTTGGATATATACTGTGTATTATACTACCAGTCCATTTTACCAGTTCAAGGGTCTTTTTGCTAATTATATTTTGAGGGATGGGAGAGGACAGGGAATTAAGAGGAGAAAAGGGGAAATGGAATTGTGAAACCATGTTATTTTAGTATCACTGAGGTACTGTTATAGTTTTACTAATATTTTGATATTATATTTATATAGTTTGATATAATTTTAGATAACGTTTTAGGATTTTTTTAGATTGTTTTTGTCAATTTTATTAGTTTGGTTTTTACTGGTAAATGGCCGTATGGTTTTTATACATCATTTCAGTTTTAGTTATTTTAGGACATCAAGTTACACTTATTGAAAATTAGAAATATTGCTTTGGCAATTAATTGAGAGAAAATAAGTTCAAGTTTGTTTTTTTTTAATATATGTAATTTCAGTTTACTTTATTTCATGTCTTGATTTTGCTGTAATATTTGGCTCATTAAAATTGCATCACAGGCAAATGTTACACTAGAGAGCAACTTGCAAATTACACTTAATATGGAAATACAGTTTGTGTTGAGAAGTGTAGCACCATTTTACAATCTCATTCCCTGGCAAAAAAGAAAAGAGAAGACAAATATGCATTTTGGCTAAGATTGAGATTGTATTATATTTTAATTTGGACTAGTAGCCAAATCATTCAGCACTTCAATACAATCATTCACCCCATGAGGTCAGCAGTGAGCTATTACCATCCTTTGGACCTTGCAGTTGGCACTTTAATTAAAAATTTTCTTTGTTTAGTTTTGATTGGGGATTTTAATTGAATGTGTTAATTTAGTGCAATTAATTAGAAAATAGCACAAAAATTAACACAGTTAATCATGCTTTCTGACATGTGCATAAAATCCCTTTTCCTCAAAAAAAAAAAAAAAAAAAAGTATATTTGTGTGTGTGTGTGTAATTATTTGTCATTATATGAATAAGTAATCTGCTTTTAGGTGTAATTAAAAAAAATCTTTATTTGACCGAGTAGCCCTAGTTTTGATACATTTTGTGCTGGGAAACTTTTCAAAAGTGCATTCATGGTAGAAATTTCTGCATAATCATGATTGCATAACATTTGGTGTTTTTTAGATCGTACTCAGAGTCTACACAGTAATCTGTGTGTTTGTACTTGTGTAAGAAGGACTCACAAGGGTCTCACGAGCACACATCTCTCAGATGTAGCAGGGATTGGTGACGGCATTACAACTCTAAACACCAGGCTTTGCCATCAGAGCCCAGAGTCGATCAGCTCCAAACGAATCTGCTGTGATCTTATCAGCAGTACATTGGACCTGCAGTAGCCACTTACTGCTGATCTTAACTCTCAGTGCTTAAACAAATAGTTCACCCAGAAATGAAAATTGTCATTGAAACCCTAACGTCTGACTTTCTTCAGTGTAGCACCAAAGGATGATTAATTGCATCCCTTTATAATGCATTTTATGCATGAATGGTGACAAGGAGTCACGGGCCCCTCATAGTGCATCAGACAATAATGACTAACTCTGAATGCATATGCACACATATAGGCCATTGTTTGTTTCTTGAGAGATCACATACAGGATACTCATCCATGTTCCTTTGTATTAATTTTGGCCCTCCTCAGGAGCTGTGGTAAGAATGACACCCTCCTGTGCTGATGGAGAACCCTTTTCTTTTGCTATTAAATGTTGACACCACGTGTGTAATGAGAGGTGTCTGAAAATCAATACTAAACCCCAGCACCGTGGCAAATGCTAAATGTGATCATGGAAAAAGTGGTTTCCGTGAAATGCTACCTCAGCAAAGATGTTTAAGTTAGATATGCTGGCTTTTCTCATCACATAAAGCTCTTATATAAGCATACAACATAAAACCAGCATCAGGTTTTTGCTTTCCATAAATATGGCAACTTTCCACAGCTTTCCAGCACAATTTTGATCAGATTTATGAGGACTGGTTGAATAAATAACCTCTTTCATGTCTCTTCAATGTACAAATGGCAAATTGCAGTTTTGTGGAAAAATATTTCAGGATTCTAACCAGTATTTGCATACACACTGGTGTCAGACAACATGACGTCAAATAATTAAACCACCATAGCTTACAGGTTTTGGTAAGACAAAAATATACATAATTTTCAGGTTCATTCTGTGTTATATAATGTTGATATGATTGTATGAATATATAAAAAATGTATAAACTAAAATTCTGGTTAGATACATTGAAAAAAATCCACTCTCTTTTAATAAGACATGATCAGATGTAGACCCATATCCAGGGTCTACATTAAGTAGTAATATATACACACACATTCAAAAGTTTGGGGTCAGTAATTTTATTTCTTTTAAATTATATATACACCATATTGACAAAGCAAAAACAGAATTGTCACAACTTTGTAACTTTTTAAAAAAATAAACTCAAATAAGTACATTGCATAAGTATTCATACCCTTAACTAAATATTTAGCTGAAGTACCTTTACAGCCTCAAGTCTTTTTTGTTTGATGCGACAAGCTTTGCTCATCAACATTTGGCAATTATCTGCCATTCTTCTCCTCATCTCTTCACGTCTCAAGCTCTGTCAATTTGGATGGAGGCAGATGCACATTTTCAGGTTTCTCCAGAAATATTTGATTGGGTTCAATCTCAGACTGTGGCTGGGCCACTCAAGGACATTCACAGCGTTGTGTATAAGCCACTCTTGCTGTGTGCTTAGGGTCACTGTCCTGTTGGAAGGTAAACCTTCTGCCCAGTCTGAGGTTCTGAATGCTCTGGACTGGGTTTTCATTAAGGCTATCTCAATATTTTGGTGCACTGAGCTTTTCTTCTACTCTGATGAGTCCCTCAGTCCCTGCTGCTGAAGAACAGCCCCACAGCATGAGGCTGCTACCAGCACACTTTACTTTTGGGATGGTACTCTGCAGGTGATGAGCAGAGCTGGTTTCCTTCAAACATAATGCTTAGAATTGAGGTTCGTCAGACCAGAGAATCTTGTTTCTCAGAGTCTGAGGGTCCTTTAGGTGCTTTTTTGTAAATTCCAATTTACAATCGATGGAGTGTTGCAGTGATGTTTGTTTTTCTGTAGATTTCTCCTATCTCCACATATGATGATGGAGCTCAACTAGAGTGACCATCAGGTTCTTCGTCACCACTCTAACCAAAGCCCTTCTCCATCAATTGTTCAGTTTGGCCAGGAGGCCGGCTCTAAGAAGAATCCTGGTTGTTTTAAAGTTCTCCCATTAAGGGTAACAGATACTACATGCTTCTGTGACCCTTCAATGAAGCAGAATTTTTTTTTTGAACTCTTCCCCAGATGTGTGGCTTGACGCAAACCTGTTTCTGAGCTCTACAGACTGTTCTTTTAACCCCAGGGCTTGGTTTTTGCTCTGATATGCATTATCATCTGTTGGACCTTTTATTAAGACGTGTGTGCCTTTCCAAATCATACCCATTCAATTGAATTTGCCACAGGTTGCCTACACTCAAAATCTAGTAACACCTACAAGCAATATGAATGTTCTGAGCTAAATTCCAACTCTCCCAGATAAGGGTATGAGTACTTATGCAATGGAATCATTTAAGTTTTTTATTTTTAATAAATTTGCAAAGATGTTTAAAACTTTTTTTTTTTTTTTTTTTTTGCTTTACCATTATAGTTTATGGAGTGTACATTGATGTGGAAAAAGGTCATTTAAAGCAGTTTAACAAGGCAGCAACATAAAATGTGAGAAAAAAATGAAGGGGTGTGAATACTTTCGCAATGCACTGTGTGTGTGTGTGTATATATATATATATATATATATAAAATATACTGTATACATATACTGTATGTGTATATATATATATATATATATATATATATACTGTATATATATATATATATATATATATATATATATATATATATATATATATAGTAAATAAGTATCCTAATCTTTTTAATCTCACTTAGATTTTCTATTTCTTGTCATCTGATAATGTAGTCAATGATGGCCTCCAAGTATCCCTGTGCTTTGAAGAGACAATTTCAGCACCTCCCTTATCAGAGATTTCACCTCCTCCTCTCTCTATGCAGTGATAGCAGGAGCCCTGGCTTCTCTAGCCGGGATGCCAGGACATCTTTAATGCAAGACGTTTACATGCCAACAATCTCAGTAAGAGATCTGTTCCGCAATAATTAAAATAGAAGTGCCTAGAGCGGGCCACATATCAAAGTTATTACTGAACTTGAGCACATTGAAATATTGACATAATTAATCTTCCTCAAAACCTTCAAACAATTTTTTTTTCTGAAATCTGCAAGCTGCCTCCTATACGTTAAGACCCTTTTTGAGATGTTTTCTGACATATACCCATCAGCTGGAGTGGTGTATCTTTGGATTTGAATAAATTATTTTCAGACAGTAAATGGTGACAGGGTTTACTCTTTGTTAGGATTATCATAATTTTAAAAATGTACTATTGTGTATTTTTCATGGTGGATTTTTATATTTTAGTCTGCATCTATGGCAAAGTTAAAATAATCTAATATATACATAAAAGCATTTGAAAATATTTGAAAATATTGATGAAGGCATAGCAAAGAAGCTTAAATCTGTTTTAATTAAAATTATCTTCAGGACCTGTGGGTGAAATGCAGTCCCTTTTTCCTGATGCTACTATGTTATCAGAAAATGGAACCATGCTGCAGTGTATTGTGATACAAAAACACTCTGTTTAAATCTTCCTAGAGTACTTGAAAGTGTTTATGTGATAGGCTTAATTTATTGTTACTCCCTGTGGGTCGCATTTCAGAGTGGCTTTTATTTATTCCATCAGTTGCAGATCACCAAATCAATAAGGGTTACAATAGTCATTGGCACAAGCCTCCTGACATGTAATTAACTAAAGTAGGGCTATTCATTTAAACAACGATCTATTGGATTGTCAAGTAAATGCCACCTACTTTGATGCCGTTTTTAGGATTGAGAAACTGAGATTCATGTTCTATATTAATCTTATTTAGACTTTTAAAAAAATCTTACTGGCGTGTTTACTCCAGATCTGGTTTATATGCACAGGGAGAAGCTAGTCTGTTGTTATTTAAGGTATCATTCATGTCCATGCCACAAATGGTGCAAGATGAGATGCATAACATCTTTTGGGGTTTGTTCCCAATAGTAATAATGATGCTAAACTTAAAGATGAAATATTAAAGGGATAATCCACCCAAAAATGAATTATTCATCCTCATGTCATTCCAAATCTTTCTCTGTAGAACACAAAAGATGATATTTAGAAGAATGTTGGTAATTAAATATTTTCCATTCCCACTGAATTCAATTGTATGGAAAAAATAAATAAATAAAGTGGAAACCAATGAGAATCAAAACTCTTTGGATATCAACATTGGGGTCAAAATACAAAATATATTTTTTTGTGCTCAGCATAAGAAAGAAATACATACAGGTTTAGAACGAAATGAGGGTGAGTAAATAATGACAGTTTTTATTTTTGTATGAGCTATCCCTTTAAGTTGGGTCTGTTTGCTTTCCAGATATGCATTAATATGGTTATGCTGTGTTTATGCGGTGCTCACTTAATGTGTTAAGTTTCTGCATGATATATAGCTATTTATGGATTTTTTTTAGATTATTCAAAGTGGGATCTGCAGTTTAGGGAACACATGAAAATTTTCCACCAGGCTGTTAATACTACATTTATCCCTAAATTTATTTAACCAGACTTTGAATACTTATGCACCATATAGAGAAACCCCCAGTGACTGATTCTGGAGTATTTTGCTGTTTGTTGATACTGCTAACATTGCAACATGTAGTGACTTGTAAAAAGTGAATGTCTGGACAATTTACTGCTTACTCCAGAATAGAAATGCTGTGCTTTGAGAAAAAGGTCAGATAGAAAGCGTAAAAGAGACACGACAAGAGAAATTCCCTGTAGAAATCTGTGGCCTGTGCAGTATAGAGGACTGGCCAGCGACGCTTCCCTCAGCGCCTTGCCCTGGGTCCATTCATGCTGAGTGCAAGTGGCCCTTGAAATAACTGTTATGGTTCAGAGGATTCTGCAGAGAGTGCAGACCGGGAATTTATATGAGAAATTTCGTGGCTTTTTAGAAGATTTAAAAGTCTGACACTTGAGATTTGAAGCTTGTCTCTGTTGCTAGGGGATGGGACACTGCGAGTGTGGGATATGAAGGCGGGATCGTGCAGGCTGGCCGTCCCAGCGCACAAGGCTGAAATCCTCAGCTGTGATTGGTGCAAATACGACCAGGTGAGTATTTCCTCTGTTCAGTTTATTTTCTGTCGACATGAATGGGATTTGTATTTCATAACACAGTTTCTGATGCAGTGTATTATAGAAGTGTTTATTTTGTACTGAACTTTCTCTGAGCACATAAAAAATGCATTACTCTAGTCTTCAGTGTCACGTGATCCTTCAGAAATAGTTCTAATACGCTGATTCGGTGCTCAAGAAACAATTCTTGTTATTATGTATACTAAAAACAGCTGTGCTGCTTAATATTTTTGTGGAAGAATTTATTTAGGATTCTTTGATGAATGGAAAGTTCAGAAGAACAGCATTTTTTAAAACTATTTTAAGTATTTTGTAACATTATAAATGTCTTTACTGTCACTTTTCATTAGTGTGTCTTTGCTGACAAAAAGTTAAATTTCTTAACATCTTACAGTCTCAGAATTTTGTGTTATATAAGTTTTTTTTTAAATGTAAAATGTTATGTATTTCTGAGATAACCGTATACCACTTACTGATTTAAGCATGTAACATAGCAGCCCGATTTCACTGCAATTCGTACATATTTTACGAGGTGGCTAATTCGTACGAATTCGTACGACCTCATTCGTACAAATTCATACGATTTTTGCTAAACCATTCGTATTTTATGAGTTGCACAATTCGTATGAATTTGTACGAATTGTGCAACTCGTACAAATTCGTACAAATTCATATGAATTTGTACGAATGACCTACACCTAACCCCGCCCCTAAACCTACCTGTCACTGGGGTGTAGACAAATTGTACAAAATCGTACGGGTGAGGTCCTATGAATTAGTACCAATTAGCCACCTCGTAAAATACGAACGAATTGGTCCTGAGATAGCGTTGAACATATTGCCACGAGTCATGTGGCCATCAATCTAGCATACTGCTTCTATTAAATATATATGCAGTATATGCAATATAAAGTATATGGTGCACAATAATATTTAATTCCATTCACATTGTTATTCCTCTCATGTTCTCAGAATGTTCTGGTCACTGGAGCCGTGGACTGCAGTCTCAGAGTGTGGGACCTACGTAACGTCCGACATCCTGTAGCTCAAATGATGGGCCATTCCTACGCTATCCGCAGAGTAAAGGTATTGTAGTTAGATGGCCAATTCATTTCTGTTATTCTAGTTTAAAAGCTGCCCTCATTTTTTCACAGAAGTGTGTCTTAATGAAGTTTGAAAGGTCATGCAAACAATGTGTAAAGGGGCCATATTGAGAAATCATAACAGTTCAAAATATTGAGTTGGATGAAGGGTAAAGACTACAGCTGCCATTCAGTGTCACATTAGTTTGTTCATTATTTTTAATTAACTTAACAAGCCTGTTGAACATTAATGAGGCATGCAGCAGTGTCTGTCTGTGTGAAACTCACAGCGTGTTTCTGTACTGTATGTGACAGCTATGGATTTTCGTATATAAACAGATTATCTTTAGGGATCTGTTCAATTGAGTTGGAGAAAATGTGAGCGCTTGAGTGTCCAAACACTCAGCAGTAATGTAGATTACAGAGATCAGTGCACTTGACCAGTCCACTGTCAAACCTGTGCCCAAAACATACACAAATGCTTTGATTTTATGTCACAAGGAAGCTTGTATCTCCAAAAGGAGCTATGGGAATAAAACCCGCTTCAGCTGGGTCAGGGTGAAATCACAAGCTGTTTCAAGTTAATGGTTTTGCTCTCAGCTTTCAGATAATGTAGAAAAAAATAGAATGTGTGAAATAAGGAGCTATGAGCAGTTTATTGCACTGGGAATACAGGAGGGCTGTGAAGCATGAGATTGTGTGTTCCTGAATGTAATGATGACAAACAGCTTTGAAATGAACACTGTTTATTCTTATTATATGATTATTATGTCATTTTATACTGTATCAGTGACAAAGAGGTCTATTGTCTTTCTCATTTACTGTTCTACAAAAACTCTTCCTGTTGGGTCATGATAATATTGGTGATGAGATCTCTTCATGTCATAATTCAGCTGATATCATTAAAACACTCGGGCAGAAGGAGAGTTAATCAATAAAAACGTGTAGATCTCAAAGATCTCATTTTCAAGTTCATCACATTATTTTAGCTTGCCTAACAAGTATAGACTTTGCCTGATGAAATTGATGTAAAAATTGAAATTCATTTGAACTATTCACACTAAAGTCTATAGTAAAAAAGTCAGCTGCAGTGTAAATATAGCTTTTATGCAAGTTTTAAAGCAGTGTTCATTAATAAAGATGTCAGTATGTTCATCAATTAATGTTTTTTCTCCAGCAGCCACTGTCTGTTAATTCCTCTTTTATTTGTTTGTCATTTCTAGTTCTGCCCATTTTATAAGACAGTCCTAGCATCCTGCTCATATGATTTCACAGTCAGGTAAGCCACATTTTTGACCACAGATGCATCTGTCACATTTAATCATTAAAGAGCAAATTATAAACTAAATTCAGACTGTGCTGTGAATATCAGCACAAAAGCATGATTACAAATGTGCTATTTCTTTTATACTGTTCTATAAATAAGAAGTTAATCAAAAATCGTCCTATTAAATTAGCGGACCGGAACTAACTGTTGTATGACAAATTGTATAGGATAAAATGTTCTACTGAAACAATTCATCTTCCATCAAAAACACATGAAGTAGGATTTCACATTTCTAAAAACCTCCCTGCATTGTCCAAATCTGCTCATCCATGTTGAGGGCAGATGACCTTTTTAGTGACCTTTGGAATGAATGGTAAAGTCTGTGTTGCTGGCACGTTACCAGAAGAACTGATGCTTTGCTATAAAATGGGGCTGTAAAACCCATTGATCTCATTTCAGGGTAGACTGGTTTATTTCCTTTTCCAGTGAGTGCATTCTGTTAGTGCATGGTTGTGTTTTTATCGAGCGTGGAGCTCATTTTTGCATTGGGGGAATGATCTTTGAAAGGACTATCAAGGACATATCAGCAAAAATTACAGTAGTAAAGCAAAAGCCAATTTTTGGCTTTATTTATTTCAAGCTTGCTGCCTAGTTGCTGTTATTTGATAAATGAGCCACTTTTTTCGCCATAGATTTTATGTAAATATACTCTAGAAGTCTTAATAACCTTTAATTGTGAGACATGTTTAGGCCTTTGAAGAACACACAAATTATACTATAGTTAACAGTAGTCTGTAATTGCATTGTAGCATGCATTTTTGTACTGCCAGACACCTACTAATGTTCTTACAGGTGAAGCTCTGCCACCTAATTTAAATGAGATAACTTTTTGTATGTAAAAATTAAAGGGTCACTCCACCCCAAAATGAAAATTTTGTCATTAATCACTTACCCCCATGTCGTTCCAAACCTGTAAAAGCTTTGTTCGTCTTTGCAATACAATCTAAGATATTTTGGATGAAAAATATCCAGGAGGCTTGTGACTGTCGTTATTTTTGCTTTCTTTGCGTACAAAAAGTATTCTCATTGCTTCATAAAATTCAGATTGAACCACTGATGGCAGATGGACTAATTTGACGATGTCTTTCATACTTTTCTGGGCCTTGACAGTGTTATTTACTTGGCAGTCAATGACAGTCACAAGCCTCCCGGTTTTAATCCAAAATATCTTAAATTGTGTTCCGAGGACAAACAAAGCTTTTATGGGTTTGGAACGACATGGAGGTAAGTGATTAATGATAATATTTTCATTTTGGGGTGGAGTATCCCTTTAAGTTTTAACAAAAACACTGCTACTCATTTGTGTTTTTGTAGTAAGAGACATATGACTGACAGTATGTCGATAAAGCTGAACCTGGAACATTTCTTTAAAACTGAAGTTAGTCTATTGTACTCCTCCAAACAGGTCAAATGGGAACACCTTTATAATTGATAAAGGGATAGATAGTTGTTTTTCTTAAAGATTGACAACAGGTCTTTGCCTTGACTGTTGGAGAAAGATTACAGAGAGTACTTTATCTGGGTTGGCAAGCTTTTAAAATGAGAATTGACTCGCATATTGAGCAGTGGTTGCCACAAGTGGTCTTATTAGAGGTGAGCTTGATTTTCCTTCCAATGCTGCTTGTCACCTTATTGTTTAAATGTTATTTGTTTATCTAAGCCTGGAGGCGTTGTAAGCCTGGACTAAATGAGCCAGCCAATCAGTACTTGGATAAACAGTGTTAATTTGTGTACTACGATAAACCCAGATCCCTATAAAAACAAGAGAAAAACACATGTATTATATTGTTCATACTTCCAAAAAGCTATTTTAGTGGTAATAAATGTGAGATTATGTATGTATTTTATATTATATATTTTTATATTTTTAACATTTTTATTTAAATGGACTGACAGTAATCATTGACTAAAAGTTGTAGGATGTCCAACTTTATGCAGATGAGTAAAACACATTATGACAACTATCAATGGGAGTGAAGGCAATATACAATTTCTATACAAAATAATGCAACTTATATATAATGCATTTTACGCACAAAGAATGATATCTCATTTTTAACCCGCAATACAAGGAGCCGGTAATATTACTGTACCTTAGTAACCCTAGCAGAAGTTCTTTTTTTATATTTGTTCAACTTTCAGTTTGTTGTCGTTCTCTGTTCATTTAGCATGAATTATAGCCAATTAGTTTTCGAACTAGTATTTGCGGTTTTGCTTTCATAGAAATCAGTTAGTTCTATTGATTACAGGAAATTTGCTGTTTGAACAGGACAGGACAGACTAAGGTGCTGTCTAATTAGTTTTACGTTCAGAGTAAACTGTGATAATGCCCACCGCAAGGTAATTACCAGAAATGATTTCCACAGGAAGAGTGGATCAACGTGAATCTTTTTTGTTCCCTTTGTGGTAAAGAGAAAATGGTGTTTATTTAAAAACAAAGCCTTTTTGAAGGATTTACTTTCAAAAGAACATGTGAGCCACCTGCTGCCACACACACACACACACACTCACACTTAGCTGTTTACTTAACCCAGTCTATGCAGTCGTTCTTTCAGATCTGTCAGGTCTCGTTTACAGCAGATAAGGTTTCCACTTTCATACATAACAGCTGGCTTTTCTGAGTTGCTATGACGGCATGTACATGGTAGTGCGGTACAGAAGGAAAATTAAGTCTTTCTCTGTGTTATTTAACAACTAATTAGGCAGCGATATTGATTTTTCTATATTGTTCTTTGCTTTGTGTAAGGAGCTTTTCATTCTTTAAATGATCAGAGTTTGTTTAGGTTGAAGTATGACAGATATTAGTGATGTTGTTGGTTGTATATGTATCTCATAAATTTCACATATGCACAAATTGTGAACTGCATATCATGTGCAGGTCTGGTGTTGACACTGATCTCAGTATCTGCAATTTCAAAAAAAAAAACATTGTCACAATATTGCACTCTTACTGATTTTAATTTAGTTATATGGTTGGATTTAATTTGTTTTTTTGTGCGCATTTTTCACATTTTCTGTGCTTACTATTGGTAAAAATCATGCGAGTATACTAATTTGTCACAAGTTTGTCTTAACACATGGTTTTGTGCCATTTTAACTTGATGAGTGATGTTTGGTGCCCTGTTTTAGTGCCCTCTGAACCTTTAACACGTATCCAGCATATTGATGCCACACTGGTGATTTATTTAAACATCTCTTTCTAAAGACGTGCACACCCTGAGCAGCTGGTGTTGTCCCACTGTGCTTATAAATAATATCCTTCACTTCTGCTCTATGGCAATGTTAGTATTAATGCCTGCCTAATGTTTTCCTATAGACAGGGAGTTTTGTTCTTTTTTTTTTTTCAGAGAGGTGATTTAATTACATTTGCTGAATGGATAAGTCAGGGCCTGGTGAGCCAGGGCTGCGTCAGGGCTTTGAGCCGCTGCCCCGTCAGAGAAGACAAACGGCCGTTCAATTAGCATGATTGCCTTCTGCTGCTCTGCGTCCACAGATTCTGGGACTACTCCAAGAACCAGCCGCTGCTGGAGACACTGGAACACCACTCAGAGTTTGTGTGTGGCCTGGATTTCAACCTGCACATCCCTAACCAGGTAATCTCACCAAAACACAGTGCTGTGGGTCACACCTATTGACTATAGCTGAAAATAACAATATGAAAAAGTGGCCTACTGGTCAGTGCATGTGCAGTTTAGCTCCCAGTTCTTTTCCTCCACATCCTGCCATTTCCTCCCATACTGTCCTTTCAATAAGTGGCACAAAGGAAATTAATATTAGGAGAAAACAATGTAGCAGCTTTCAATAGTGGAGCAAAAATAACTCCAAGCAACCTTTTTATTTTAGTAAAGCCGGTGTTATTCAATTATGAGAGTATTTAAGCAGAATGTTTTAATAGCTTTACTTCAGTAGTAAAAATAGCACATTGTAATAAAAAAAATGCTATGTGCATTTTAAAGTTGATGACCCAACTTAAGTTTCCTTTGAGTTTTCAAATGATTCATTGAAATCGACAGTTTGAACTGATTCACAGAAATGAATTGAACTGGACTAATAAATCAGTTCAAGCTGTCCATTTGAGTCAGTATTATGCTAGTATTATGTTAGTATAATCGAGGTACTATACGTATAGTTAATTTAAGTTTTTATTAGTTTTTATTGTTATATTTTTAATTTTAAGGTTTTAGTAAATTTTGTTGTGTGTCTGTCATTCTTATTAGATTTTTTAAATGTCTATATAGTTTTTATTTTTTTATTTATTTTTTTTTCAGTAGTCCTACATCAAATGAAAATGAGAAATGTTTCCTTGGCAGCTAGATAAAATAATATGTTTTTACTTACTTTTATTTTATTTCTGGTAATGTTTATTTTATTTTAAGTTATACATTTTTTAAATGATTTTAGTTTTAATTAACTGTAATATCCCAGCAGTAATTTATTAAATATTGCTAAAAATTGCTGGTATTTTTTTTTTAATTACTTTTTTTTTTTTTCAGTTTCACTACTTGAATCTCCAATGTGTTTGTTTGAAATTAAGGTAGTTCTGATTGGGCAAAAATCACCCTTTTTTAGCTATTTCAAAGCAAATACGTAAATATAAGTTATATATAAAATATTTCCAAAATATTGATATATAATTGTGCTATGCTATATCATCCAGTCTTACTTTTGTGATTTTTATTTTTTATTTTTTAATGACATGTGTTCTGATGGACCAGTGGCTTGTAATTGAGAAACTTAAATCAATATTTCCATGACCCCATCTGCAGCTATTAATTTCGGTTAACCCTCACTGTACAGCCTGGTCTGTTGACCTCACTTCACCTCTGATGTCTGTCTGTTGCTCAAAACAATCATCTGCAGATAGGTGGCATGCCTTGTTCGTAGAGCGTGTACAAAGAACCGGTCACGTACAGTAACAGAGCACTCAGCTCATTGAGATGTGGGCCGCGGTCCTCTGGGGAGCCGGTTCTGTCTGACGCCAGCACTCACAGTGATGAAGAAAAGTCAGAGCAGTCAATGAGCCATCACAGAGCTGACAGGAGACGTCTGCAGCAAACCCCTCAGCTCCATTGTGCCACTGTGCCATTTTTCTGAGATTTAGCTTTGAATACCTTGCAATCTATAGGTCACCTCAGGTCCTGAAGCCTATGAATATCAAGCTCTTCTGTT
Source organism: Tor tambroides (assembly GCA_021397915.2). Lineage (NCBI taxonomy): Eukaryota > Metazoa > Chordata > Actinopteri > Cypriniformes > Cyprinidae > Tor > Tor tambroides. The sequence goes on along the minus strand of JAFVLL020036524.1, from coordinate 28,104 downwards.
CTGACTGTTTATGTGGAGCAATGATGGGTTTGATTTGATTTGATTTCAATCACTTAATTAATTTTATGCAGTCAAGGGAAATAAGTTATGATTTAATTTAATGCAGAACTGAAAAGTAAACTGTTATATAGCTAACTGAAGATACACTGTCATCCAGTATTTATATGCAGTGTATTTTTGTGTTTATTAGAATATTGTGTCACATAAGAATGCTTTTTCATATAAATTCTATTCTTTTGAACTTTTTGCATTCTTCAAAGAATCATGAAAAATGTTTTACACTTTTTTTTTCTTGAGCACCAAATCACTGAAGACTGGAGTATATTATTATATATATAATACATTTTAAATAATAAACAAAATATTTAACTAATAAAGCAAAAAAATCTTATCAACCCCAAGGTTTTGAATGGTGCATTATATATTATGTATAATGTAATTGAAATAATAAACAAATATAATAAAAAATATAAATATAATAAAGTGAATAAATAAGTGTTTTTTTTATATTTTATTGCTTAATTGTGTAGCTTTTCATCACTATCCACTGGTTTGAGCTTCTGTTTCAAACCGTTTAGATTCCTTATTGCGTTCTCAAAGCATCCTGAGCTTTTTTCTGAAATTATTTATATTGTTTGCAGGGTATAATAACTCCATAACATTTTCAAGGCTTTGCCATTACCTTCACGTCTCATTTTGATAATGTAGAGTTTCCTGTCAATCAGAATGCAAATTTGGCAAGCTTTTAAGCTCACTTAGATGTCTTGTCCATTTCAGAGTATTTTGTAAGTCTCTTAGAAGACATGCTGTGTCTGTTATACTAATAATGCGCAACCAGAAAAATCTCAAAAAATGGACCGCAGTGTGTCAGAGCCAAATTGCAGGATTGGGAAAATGATGCATGTATGGATTCTCTCTTATTGTTAGTTCCGCATGGGGCGTAAGTGCAGCTGTTGGCAGGCTGCAGGTGGTGTGGGTTGTTCCTGCAAGGCGAGGGCAAGAACTGTGAAGTGCTTTTTCTACCGCAGTCTCCCTGTTCGCTGCCAACCGTACACACAAACGCACACACATACACACCTTGTGCTGCTCGCTGTCAAGGCCAATATTCAAGCCCACAACTCACCCTGAGCCGTTGTTAAATACACATTTTAGAGTAAAGGGGGTCTGACACCACCAATGTTGTTTATTGTCTTAGTGGATATGATTATAGGTCGATTTTGACTATTCCTAACAGCCGACGTATCAGTTTTTTAAAACACACATTCCTAGTGAAAATTCATTCTTTTTCACCCTTTTCGGTTTGATTGATCACCTCCGCTCAGGTTTGCGCCACATACTGAACATCTGAACAGTCATTATGCCTTTGAACAAAGTGAAGTCTTTAAATGCGGTAATTATACTGTAACCGGTTGTTGAGAAAAAGCCCAGCTCCGACCTCATCTACACCCACAGCAGGTGATACATCATACCTTTAAACTTTTTGACAAGAACCTAAAACGTATCTCTCAAAAGAGGACATGTATTCTGTGTTCTTAACAGATATTGTTCCTCAGATGAGCAGAGCGGAATCACATTCTTGCTCTCTTGCCTCCAGTTATATTGAGCGTTGTGTTATCAGCTGACCACCCGTTTACTCCTCGCTCCTGCTCTCTGCATCTGTTTCTTCTGCACTGTTGCCCGCTCTCTGGCACTCAGTCTCTGCTCTGTGTTTTGCAGTCAAGTAATTAATGAAAGACTTTTTCTCCCTCAGTGGGTGAGTCACAGGCTTTCTGCTGGAGCGCTCTGGAGTAATGAGATATGGAGAAAAGGACTGCAATAAAGAGGAGTGGAACATCACTATATCACTTTCACATTGAGTTGAATTTTGTCTGTTAGGACAAACTGTGCCTTTGAAATTCTATTAATAGGAATATGGACATGAACAGACTTGTGTATAGTCCATATATATTATTTTTGAAAGAACTATATTGTTTAAGCCAAGCAAAGATTGGGGCTTTCTTATAGTGAGTCTTTTTACTTCAAAATGTTGCATTTGTTTCAATGTTATTTGCCATTTTATTAATTAATTGTGAATTTCACTAGAAATTCAAGAGTGAAAATTGTTTCTACACCTTTTTTAGTGTTTTTTTTTTTTAGATTCATATTTTATGCATATATTAATAATTATAAATATTAATCATTATGGCCCAGTTTCACAGACAGGGCTTAAACTAAGCCAGGATTAGGCCATAGTTCAATTAGGACATTTAAGTAATTTTTTTAAATGTACTAAGCAAAAAACATTACTGGTGTGCATCTAGAGGCAAAACAAAGGCACTGTTATATTTTAAGATCAGTCAGAGCAAGTTTATTTCAGTTGAAACAGCTCAGACTTAGATTTTAGTCTAGGACTAGGCTTAAGCCTTCTCTGTGAAACCGGGGGTATGTTTTTTTGTTATGTCAGCTGCCCATATTCAGTTTGTCTTGATATTGCCATTACGAATTATAATGAGGAGAATATAACAAAAGTACATTGTTAACTGTACATGGTATGATAGCAATTTAATGTCCTTGCACAGGCAAAAAGAGATGCTTAAAAAAGTCTTTGAAGCAGCATCAAAAGAAACAAACAATTTGTTTGCTGAACATCATTATTGTGTATTTCAGCACATGCATAAAAATCTCTTTGTTTCCCAATATCAAGTGTGCTCTCTCAGCACTGCAGACCAGTGGGGATTTCTTCCTTTCCTTTTTATTCCTGAGTTGACCCTTGTGGTGACACAATAAGCTTTGTGCTTTACATGAATTTGGTAGATTTATTAATGGCATTTTGAATTTTAATGGCATTAACTTGAATTTAAAAAATAGTAAAGTGTCTTAAAAATAAAGTAAAATAATTGCACACTGTGTGTATCCAGTCAGTGGTGGAACTTTTTAGCTTTGTCATTCTTTCCAATCAGGCAAGAAGTGTGCAGATAGGTCAGTTTAAATATTTTTAATCCCTTTTATCTAGTTTTTTTCTTCCAAAAGATATCATATTTTAGTTTACATGCATTTTTCACTGTTTCTGATGCTATGTTGTTTGCATACTGTACTTTTTAAATCAAATTTTTATCCATTTTATCTTAAAAGATAAAGAAAATTTTATATCAAGATATGACCCTTTTAAATTGATGGGCTTGTAATCAGTTGTGTGGTATCAATACCAGCATCCAGCTAAAGCCAGTGTTTAAGCTTGCCTGACCCAAAGCTGTTAATGTCCTTAGCTGATTATCATATTTTTCTACCTCAATTACGTGGATGGAGATTTAATCGTGTGACTGTTGCCTTCTTCACAGGTTGTGGACTGCTCTTGGGATGAGACTGTAAAAGTCTTCACCCCTTCATGCCTGGCTGCCCTATAGGAGTTTGGTGCACCATGGAAAGATATTGTCGCAAGGCACAGGGGAGCCACGGCTCTGTTTCAATCACAGGTGCAGAGTTTGCCAAGATTTCACTGCGGTTTTCCTAATGACGCTATTAAAGGAGAACCCGTGGGATGCATCGGGAGCATTGCGTCAGGAGCACTGTACAGATGAGGGGGAATCTCATGCTGTCACTGAGTGTAAAAACTGAGTGTGATGTTATTATAGGGTTTCTAAAGTGTATAATGAAACTAAAAGTTTACCTTAAAGGGATAGTTCACCCAAAAATGAAAATTCTGTCATTGATTTCTCACCCTCATGTCGTTCCAAACCTGTAACACCTTCGTTCATCTTAAAAGAGAGAGAAAAAAAAGTATTATCATAGCTTCGTAAAATTACAGTTGAACCACTGATGGTCTAATTTAATGGTCTGGAAACATTTCAGTTATACATTGCTGTCTATGCAGGATCAGAAAGCTCTTGGATTTCATCAAAAAAATACCTTAATTTGTGTTCCGAAGATGAATGAAGGGCTTATAGGTTTGGAATGACATGAGGGTGGATAATTAATGACAGAATTTTCATTTTTGGGTGAACTGTTCCTTTAAGCAGCAAGTGCCTTGCTGTCTGAAGCTCATTGGTAGGTGTGTATGTTGTTGTTCCTGACTGGTTTGTTAAACTGATATTAATAAATCAATGCAATCTGTCATTCTCAACTGAAGTCAAATCCTGAGCCTTCCTTTTAGTCTAATTAATATTGGCTACCACACAGAGTTTATTTTAAATTTTTAAAGGTTTAAGAGTAGTATAATATTATGAATAAGTACTGTGCTTGTATAACCTGTGCAGTGAGGGAATCAATTATGGGTTTTCAATATATAAATGAATATCATATTGATGTAACATTTTACTAGCTCATATATTTTGCATTCATATAGCCTAAATTGTATAGTGGCAGTCAGGGATTTTCCAGTGGCTTGTTTTTGTGAGTGACCTTGACTCACCAGAACTGATATGAAGCCTTTGAAATTGTAAAAACAAACTTTGGAAACGTTAACTGGGACTTAAAGGATAATGCTTCCATTTTCCATAGAATTAAAGGGGATATAGCCTACGGCAGTGCCAGTTATACGATGACTTTAAAGGAGTTTGTACAGGAAATTCTAGACGTGACAACAAACAAACAAAAACGTTTAACCAATTAATTCGTCTGGATTAAATACGAGAGAAAAAACGAAAACTAAAGCTGCGTACTAAAACTGCGCACTGTTACCTCAGGCGAACGCACATTCTGTTCTCCAGCTTTTTAATTTTTTTTAGCTGGCATATAGGCTATTTTAACCACCAGAGCCCCTAATCTAACTTAATTGTGGCTGAAATGTTTAAAAATACAAATGAAACGCATATATAGTCTGTATTGATACAACAGTAGGCTAGCCTTTAGTTTTATTGGGGAGGTTTAAAATTTGCACTATTGGTTTACAGACTAAATTGCGCACATCAAGTATTGTTTCTTACTGTGAACTACCTCGGAGGAGAAATAAAAGTGTAAAGTGCATCAAAGTAAATGGATTGGCTGCAGTTGACTCCAATTCAATCACTATACAAAGAAAGAGACCTTCGGAGCTGCGGCGCGTCGCATTCATTCAGCAGCGCTCGTGTTGCGTGAATTACGCACGAGAGGAGAGTGGACGTGAATATTCAGCAGTGGACTCAGAGCTCAGTGCGTAATACGGAGACGCCGGGAACCCCCCAGTCTACGAGGAAAGACATGGAAGTTTGCAAAGGACGTTTTCTGGGCATTTCGGTGGCCGTTGCGCATGGATTTTTTTCGGGATCGCTGAATATTTTGTTAAAGTTCCTCATTACGACCTACAGCTTTACGTATCTGACTTTAATTCAGTGTCTGACCAGCGGCACTGCGGCTCTCACATTAGAGGTGCTGAGGAGACTGGGCAAAATAGATATACCTCCCTTCAGCCTCCAGTTAGTCAAAGTTTTTGCGAGTGTCTGTATTTTGGCAACTTTGCAGTCCACATTAACCCTCTGGTCTCTCAGGGGATTGAGTTTGCCCATGTATGTTGTGTTTAAGCGATGCTTGCCATTGGTAACGTTGGGGATTGGAGTGTGCGTGCTGAAGAACGGGATCCCATCAGCTGGGGTTATAACAGCAGTTCTCATCACCACTGGAGGAGCAGCACTGGCTGGTAAGAATATATTGGGTTATTTATAAATAACATAATAGTTTTTACTTCATGTTGAGGTAGTGGCCTAATCACAATTTTCACTCCAGTTAATATTGCTCAATGTAAGTCAATACCTTAAAGTCTTGGCTTCAAAGAAAATGAACATTTTCATCGCTATTTCCAGGGGGAAAAAATCGGTTTACCACTAGTGGGGCATGTTGTCACGCAACTTGTCATTGAACGGCTACTGTAATTAATACATTTGTAACATTTAATACATATGAAAACAATAAATGTGACATTTATTGATAATAAAAAGAAAACCTAGTCCTGCGAACGCAGTTTAGCATTTGAATACAAACTTCATTATGACTCGGGTTTTACTGTGTTGTTGTGCTTCAAAAATATTTTGATTTTTTTTTCTTTCAGTTTTAAGAATAAAATGATGGATTTTTCCAATTTAAGAAGGTTTTGAACTAGATGAATCCAACATAAAAAATAAAAAAACACCTTCTAGACAAAACGCCATTGTGACAACTTGCCCTGGTTTGATAACTAGCCCGCCATTAAGTCTCCACTATTCAGTTATCCTTCTTTTTCTGTCTCTTCCTATTTGTCACTTATTTTTCCAAGTGGTGTGCATATAATTATATTATTTATACTAATAATGTGTTTTGAACTGCTTCTCAAAATAAAAGCAAATTAAGCTAATAAAAGTAGCCTAAGGTAATCTTGCGCAATTGCTGTTTTGTCTATTGTATGATACCTGAACGTGCTGTTGATATTCTGGACTATGCATGTCATGTCTCCATAAAACATGGCTCTCATTCAGAGTTTAATTTGATAATGGCCATAAATCATGTATGGCGCAGTCTCTGTTTAACTTTGCAGTGCGTCGCTCTGTTTTCGTGCAGGTGCTGGAGATCTAACAGGTGACCCTTTCGGCTATGTGACTGGCATTTTAGCTGTGATCGTCCACGCCTCCTACTTGGTGCTCATCCAAAAAGTGAGTGCAGACAGTGATTATGGGCCACTCACAGCCCAGTACACCATTGCAGTGGTGGCCTCTCCCGTTCTCTTCATCTGTTCCATTGTAAGCATGGACGCCATTGACATGTGGACATATGAAGGTTGGAAGAACCCGTATATCACAGGCATCTTCTGCACTTGCATCCTTATCGGCTGTGCAATGAACTTCACCACACTGCACTGTACCTATATCAACTCGGCCGTCACCACCAGCTTTGTGGGGGTGGTCAAGAGTATAGCTACTATCACTGTGGGCATGCTGGCCTTCAGTGACGTGATGCCAACCAAACTGTTCGTGGCAGGCGTGGTAGTTAACACCATCGGCTCCATCACTTACTGTGTGGTGAAGTATCAAGAAACCAAAAAGAAGTTAACCTACCAGGATATGGATGAGTCTGCTAAGAATGAAGAACTTCCAGGAGAACCTTATGTGGAACCAGCCAAGCCTGATGGAGATATGGAAACTCTTCCAAATGATCTGGAGAGCGTTCCCAATGGCAGCCTGACGGCATCAGTTGACGGCAATGACCAGGGTCCTATTCGTGAGAATAAAGTGGCAGAGTCCATAGAATTAGAAAGACCGGGGATCCCATCAGACGATCCTACAAGACAATCCCTGAGCGACAGTTACGTAGGGGTCTGGAGATCCATTCGCACCTTAAAGTTCTTTAAGAAAGACACTTTACTTGACAACATGGAGGTTCAAAGTCCTTGATGATTGGTTTTCTGCTTGACAGAAGTGCATGTTAAGTTTAAGTATTGTTGAACTGATGGTGTGAACAATGTTTGCCTTTTTCTCTCCTGAACATGATTTTATGAAAAACATTTATTTTTTATAAAAAGGTATAGTCTGTTTGTATATTAGAGGGAGTATAACTATATGACATTGAGGAATCCCCAATAACAGATGTGCCAATTTATTGACTTAAAATAAAATATCCTATTATTTCAGAATCAGTTTAAAATTACTTTGGGGGAAAACAAATTCAAATATCTTAATAGAGATGGTCTACTCAAAAATGACAATTCTATCATCATTTACTTATCTTCATATCGTTCCAAACCTGTATAACTTTCTTTGTTCTGTGGTGCATAAAAGATGACATTTTGAAGAATGTTGGTAACCAAACAGTTTCAGTTCCCATTAATTTCCATTATATGGACAACAAATGAAAGTCAATGGGAACCAAAACCCTTTGGTTACCAAAGTTCTTCAAAATATATTTTTCTTTGTGTTTTTGTGTGTGTGTGTGTGTGTGTGTGTGTGTACTGGTTTTTGTGGTTTACGAGGACACAAATTTGTTTCATGACATGGGTATGACAGAGGTATTACAATTTGAAGTTGGTTTATGAGGACACTGCTTATGTCCCTGTAATTCAAAAGGCTTAAAAAAACATACTAAATTGTGTTTTTTTGAAAATCTAAAAATGCACGAAGTTTCCTGTGAAGGCTAAGGTTAGGTGTAGGGTTGGCGTAGGGCAATAGCACATACAGTTTGTACAGTATAAAAACCATTACGCCTATGGAGAGTCCCCGTAAACCACAAATACCAACGTGTGTGTGTGTGTTTCAGAGTATAAAAGAAAGTCATACAGGTTTGAAACGTCATTAGGGTGAGTAAATGATGACAGAATTTGTATTTTTGGGAGGATCTCTTTAAATGAATTGAATTGTTTTTATTTTGAATGATTATTTATGTTTCTATGCACGCGGTGTCTGTGCCTGTATATTTTCTGTGTTTTGTCTACGAATGCAAATCTTGAATAGGAGGCACTGAATTCTCCCATTTGCATGTAGTATGCACAATTAATTTAAACTGATTTTACATCAAAATTCTGATCTTTGTGTATCATCTTTAATAATGCCCACCAACTGCTTTAGCACAATTAAAGGGTCATGACCAAGAAATGAGTTGCTGTTCAGACATTAGGGAAAAACAATATTTTATCCAAATAATAAAATTCAACTGAGCATCATGCAGATAAGACAGGAAAATACTAAAAGTAACTTTTAAAAGGGAAGAGAAAATGCTTCCCATATGTTTTCTTGTATTTTGCCAAAATGGACAGGTTATGTGACATGAACTAATTCTCATAAACCAACAAAATTTTAAAGGTAGAAGAAAATACAACCTAGACCAGGGGTGCCCTGGCCCTCCAGGACTGAGTTTGGGCACCCCTGACTAAGACTATATTGAAAACAGATTCACTTGCAACAAGGATAAATATGGTTTGAGCTGATCATAATGTTTCGTGTTGTGGAATATTTTGAAAGCATGAAATCGAGAGACAAGAAAACGTATTTTGGGATCTGATCACATCGGAACAAATAATTAAAATATATTGTAGTGTTTAGTTTTGGGACATTTTATTTACTTTTACAAACACTTTTACACACTTGTCATTTGTTGTTCAGTTTTAAAATCTAAGTACTCACACAGCTGAGGATCTCGGCATTAAATGAAAGTCAGTATCTTTCAACCTTGTGTTAGCTGACTTTACCAAATGTAATGTTTGGTGCATTTGAGTGGGTTCTTATCAGCAAAAGCAGACCATCATCAAAACCGATTCTTTAGGCATTGCTAGACTACTGTAAATGCAAAACATAATGAAATGTATTTCTAAATATAGAAATTCCTACAGCATTTTTATGTAACACAACGAGTGAACATGCCTCTTTAGTGTACTTGCCAAAATGAGAGTCCATCAGTTGCTTTCACAGTCAGCACTTTAAAGCAATAATTCACCCAAAATGAAAATTTGCTGAAAATTTACTCAGTCTCAGGCCATCCAAGATGTAGATGAGTTTGTTTCTTAATTGGAACAAATTTGGAGAAATTTAGCATTACATCACATATATGCAGTGAATGGGTGTCGTCAGAATGAGAGTCCAAACAGCTGATAAAAACATCACAATAATCCACAAGTAATTCACATGACTCCAGGCCATAAATTAATTAGCTTGTGAAGTGAAAAGTTGCATCTTTGTAAGAAACTCATCTACATCTTGAATGGCCTGAGGGTAAATTTTCAACAAATTTTCATTTTGGGTGAGCTATTTCTTTAACGCCAGGATAATGCATCTAAAGGTGCCTTTCAAAACCTCATTTTTTGGTTTGTTAGTAGCGTTCATTATTCTCAGTCAGACAAGCATCTTTATGAATAAATGTAAACCAGACTTGAATGAACTAAATTTTAGACCTCTTTGAACAGTATTGTTTGTTGTTGCACTGACTAGAGCAACAGAGGTTTACTATATAGGGAAGATTCATGTTACACTCCCCATGGCTTTCCATTTAAAATTATCTTTGCCTGACAATGAACAAGTAAAAGCAAATAAACTTCTCATGAGTACCAGGTGCTTTTGTTATAATTTTTCAGTTATAATAGATGGCACAGCATGGAGTATTATCTCCTTCATTTTGCTCAGGGCATATACAAAAGACAATTTGCCAGACAATATAGCACAAGCCCTCAGAGCCAAACGTATAAAAAGTTAATGTCATGCTTGAAGCCATGCGTGGAAAAGATGCTGTGTTTTGTGATGATCACATGGCTTTTCATGAGGGATTTATTTGTTTTTTTGGTTTTACGTTCCCATAATAGCCTATGATTTATGGCCAGTTTGATTTAATATTCAATGGTCAAACAGATATTTCCAAGAAAAATTGTTCTTTAGATTAATGGCAACAGCTGATTTCTTACCCAAACATTCAGTATCACAGCGATATAAAATGCATGACATCTGTATTTTATATTTAGGTATAAATTTTGTTTTAAATAGGAATCGAATGCATTTGGTTCACTGCGGAACAGGCTTCTCCTCTAATCTTTTTTTCTTCTTCTTCCTTTAATCAGCACATTTAAATCTTGGATCTGCATATCTTTACTTAATCGGACTGGAGTAGACTTCTTTGCCTTTAAATAGGTACCCCCCCCCCCCCTCTCTCTCTCTCTCTCTCTCTCTCTCTCTCTCTCTCTCTCTCTCTCTCTCTCTCTCTCCCTGTCTGTCTCTGTCTCTGCCCAGCTGAGTAGCTTGAACACAAAAGCTTGAAAAATGGCAGCCTGCAGTGAAGCACAAAAATAAATAAATAAATAAAAGCATGTTTGGACACGGGCCACTTGGTTATCTAGACTTGCCTTTGGCACAACAGAAGGTTTAAGGAATATTATTTCCACAAAAACCAACAAGTTCATGATGCCATCTACTGGACATAGGCAAGTATTTTCCACTTGTTTACATGATATTGGCGGGGTTGTTTTTTTTTACACAACCAAAACGATGTTGTGTAACGCTATATTAAATAACAATGAAGTAACAGATATTATATAATGCTTAATAGACCAAAAATGTATGCACATCAAACAGACTATATATTTGAAAAATACGTAAATATGTCAGTAGTCTACATGTGGGCTATTTTTTTCCACTTTTCTACTTTTGACACCTAAAGAAACGGGAAACCCCTTCTGAAATAAAAGGCTTCTTGTTATTAAAAGGGGCAGTGTTATTTTAGTATTAGCCTATTTAGCTGAGCTAATAGATAATACAATAATTTTATTAATATTTTTTTATTAATGTTTTTTGTTCTTTATTTGTCATTTGTCATTTTAATTTTAGTTGTTTTATAAAGTTTTGTCATTTTAAAATATGATTTTATTTATTCTAATATTACGATTTATGTTTAATTTATTGACAATTTAGATTTAGATCAGTTTATTTCATTTTATTATCATTTTAATCTAATATGTATATTTTATTTCAGATTTATTTTAATTAACAAAGTATTTCAATTGTTTTAGTTTTAATTAACTGATAGCCTTGATAATGGCAAATAATATCCAGCGAAACAATAATATCCAGTCATTGTAATATAATAATAAAACAGTACGTTATTATATTCTACTGTATCTATTTAGTGTTAAAAATGTTATAGCAATGTTTTAAAGTTAACAAACTAACAAATGTTGAGTAACACTGGAGAATGAGAAGGAATTGAAGAAAAAAACGAAAACGCACGCGGTCAGTTTTGTCCCTCTACGGACGCTGTAGTTTAGCTTTACGTACGCTTGACGTCAAACTAACCGGTGATTTTCAAATCCGAGCGCGTATTTCAGCATCTCTGAAGCTCTTATCTAATGTAATTCAAATTATTTACATTATCTATTTAAGTCATATTACGCATTATGAATTGACGTTTGATATTTAACGTTAGTTTAATCGGTTGTGTATAGCGTGATTTAACTTGTTTGCAACGTTTGTTTTTTTGTCTTACGGATTGTGACAAGTGTAAACAAAAATATGATGAACTTTTATTATTTAATTTTAGAGAAATGGAGGCCAACAAAGAATCACCTAGTGCCTTTAAAACGCCCCGCAAGCCTGCAAAAGTGAAAAGTCCAGGTAAAGTGATCTTTAAACGTCTGATAATATGATTACAACGCATCTAGCTACACGCTACATTGACTTTCTCATTATCAAGATGGTTTAACATCCCATCTTGATCAAAATGTGGTTGTTTATATATATATATATATATATATAGTTAATTAACTTAAATGTATTGTTATCAGTCAGTGCATGTGGAACCCCAGTCACCATTCCTGCCTCTCCCTTCATGAAGAAGCTCGGCTGTGGGACTGGAGTCAATGTCTATCTCATGAACAGGTACGTACGTATATATTTGATGCATGTTTGTACTACCTTCTCCATTATAGTGTAATGAAAAAGTTGAAATATCTGTGCCACTATTTACATCAGGATTGGTAAGCACACTCATTCTCCATGGGCCATTAAGAAGATCAACAGTAAATGTGCAAAAAGTCAAATGACTGTTTATCAGAAGCGTCTGAGCGAGGAGGCAAAGATCTTAAAAGACCTGCACCACCCCAATATTGTTGGTAAATATGTCTTTAAAATACTACATTATAATGGTCAGTATAAGACAAATATCTTTTTAAATGATTTATTTCCTGTGTGTTTTTAAGGTTTCAGAGCTTTTACCACTGCAAAGGATGGCTCTAAGTGTTTGGCGATGGAGTACGGTGGAGAGCAGTCTCTGAATGACCTCATTGAGAAGAGGAGAGAGGAGGGTCTACAGGCATTTCCTGTGGCCACTATTGAAAAAGTGGCTCTACATGTCGCACGTGGTTTACAGGTGTGGTTGTTAAATCAAAAATAAATATGCTGTTACTGCTTTTTCCCATCTTTAAATGTTGTTGTTACATAATCTCAGGCTTCTACATATGTATGTATTTTGTCTTTTTTCTTCAGTATTTGCACAATGAGAAAAAGCTTTTGCATGGAGACATGAAGTCATGCAACGTTGTCATTAAGGGTGACTTTGAAAGCATCAAAATCTGTGATGTTGGTGTGTCACTGCCACTGGATGAAAACATGCAGGGTATTATTTTTCCTTGCTTTAATCATTTAGTTTTTTCGTTTTTTTCTTATTTATATTTTATCGTTTTGAATGATGGCCCATCAGTTAAGAACCACTCTATTAATCCTATGAAGTCTGACATATGAAATAATAATCTGAAAAACCTGGTTTGCTTTTTTCTGTTTGTTTACTGAACCAAGTTTGCATCTGTGACCCTGGACCACAAAACCAGTCTTAAGTCGCTGGGGTATATTTGTAGCAATAGCCAGAAATACATTGTATGGGTCAAAATAATTGATTTTTCTTTTATGCCAAAAATCATTAGGACATTAAGTAAAGATCATGTTCCATGAAGATATTTTGTAAATTTCCTACCATAAATATATTAAAACTTAATTATTGATTAGTAATATGCATTGCTAAGAACTTCATTTGGACAACTTTAAAGGCGATTTTCTCAATATTTTGATTTTTTTGCACCCTCAGATTCCAGATATTCAAATAGTTGTATCTCGGCCAAATAGTTTCCTATCCTAACAAACCATACATCAATGGAAAGCTCATTTATTCAGCTTTCAGATGATGTATAAATCTAAATTTCAAAAAATTGAAACTTAAGACTGGTTTTGTGGTCCAGGGTCACATATGTGTGCCCCAAACTGAACAAGTAAGATGAAATTCTGCTAGCTTGTAATGTAAATCAGTGAAATCTTTACAACAGACTACTTAGATAAAATGTATATAAATATCAGTTGTAACACTACGCTGTATCTTCCAATAATAATGTTTAGATATTGTAAAGATATTTAAATGCTTATTTTTGATTAAAGCGCTGAAGTTTTTGTTGTTGGGGACTAAACATATAACTAAATGCAATATAGTCCGTTTTTATCATGTTTGATACTTAAATTTTAACGTGATTTTTCTAAAAACAAAAATGATGTGTGGAAAAGTGTTCATCTTGAAATATTACTAACAATATAAAATGTATTTTTACTTATAAAAAAAAAAAGATTTCACAGCAAAAAGACACATGTACCATGACCTGAAGGTTGTTTATTTTTAGAATGATGGACTAAAAGGCCTTTTACTTTCTAATAAGGTTTAAACTATCAGACAGTAGATGTTGTATACAGCATGTTTGTCAGTGTTGTAATATTTCAAATCTAATCCAATCCAGTGAGTGATCCAAAGGCCCACTATATAGGGACAGAGCCGTGGAATCCTAAGGAAGCTTTGGATGATGGAGTTATCACAGACAAAGCTGATATCTTTGCGTATGGACTCACTCTGTGGGAGATGATGACACTTTCTGTTCCTCATCTGGAGATACTGGACACTGAGGGAGATGATGATGATGATGATAGTAAAATTACTATAATTTTATCCTTAGCGATTATATTTAGTTTTCATATTTTGCATTATTTTTTAAGTGCCTAATGACTCTTTTCTTGTTTTCTTAGATGATACCTTTGATGAAGATGATTTTGATGAAGATGCATATTATGAGAGACTGGGAACTCGGCCTACTTTGGACTCAGCCACTCTCGGAGGGGCTTATCAGAGGATGGTGGAGCTCTTCTGTCTCTGTACAGAGGAAGACCCTCATAAAAGACCTTCTGCATCTCACATAGTTCAGGTGCTGGAATCAAACACCCAGCTTTGTGACAGAAGCAGTGAGGTCATTGTCATTGATTAAATGGTCACTGTTAAATACCTGTCAATGTAAAATATACTGTATGTTTTCCTGTTGGGTCTGGTTACTGTTCGGTCTATAATTTTACTTTGTGAGCTGGTGCATTTTCACATTGTAAATATTTTTCTGTTGTCATGTTACATATTTTCTTATGTACTCTATTGACTTTCAGAGATTCTAAATACAGTAGTTGTTGCAGTGCAATTTGGATTAAAATCTGTTTTTGAACCATGGTCTTTGTGTGTAAAATCAGCACACATGCTAAATGAATCTGTCTTGTCTTACCTTGAATATAATTTAGAATTTTACAATCCTTACTGGATAGAAATTGTACCTTTTTTTTCTCTTCTCACAAAGGGCAAGTTCTCACTGACAAAATCGCTGACTATAATAAAAGTAATTTATATTCAACATGGAAATATCCATGTTAATTTTTTGTGAAGTTAATATGCCCTGTTGTGGCAGGTGAAATATTCTAAACAAAATGTTTTCAAAGTTTTGTGATGCCATGGATGTATTTATTATTGGGTCAGTTGCTCTGTAAAAAATTTTTTTAAATCTTAACCAACAAAATATAATTTTGCTGATTTGGCTTCATCTTAAAAAAAAAAACCTTTGCTTTCTTTCCTTAATCTGTCTAGCTAGTATTTACGCTGAACAATGCCTGAAACTTTGTATTGCAAGCACTTCCTGTCCATTTGCCTCTTTATAATGAATCGCTTATTGTATTCCTCAGTTGTAAGTCACGTTGGATAAGTGTGTCTGCTAAATGAATAAATGTAATTTCCATTTAATTCCTGTTGTCAATATTGTTAAATATATAAACAAAAAACAATGGCTGTCGAAAGAATGAAATAATTTTGATTAAGCTCATGACTTTTAACCAGACTTAGAAAATTGAATGTTTCTCACAAATCACATTTTTCTCAAAACTTTCTACAGACCTACTTGCTCTACCTGGATCCAAAATAACTTTATGGGCAGCATAATTAGGAATGTTTGTATGTTGTATTTTTGAAATGTTATTGTATTGCAATACAACTGCAAACAGCCAAAACACTTAATTGGAAAAAGATTCTGGAAACTCTCTGACAGAGAGATTTACAAAAAGACAAATTATTTGAATAAGTACAATTTATTTCAAAATATGTACAAAATCAAAAGTAAGGATCAATTCATTTGAAAGTTCTTGTTCATTTTACAACCAACTTCGAGGCAATTATGAGTAATTTTCCGAACCGGAACCTTTAAGTCATGGTAGTTAACAGGTTAACAGAGCTTTCATTTGTGCTAAATGTGCTAATGTAAATTGTCTTAAATTTTAATTCATGAACTCACTGTCAAAGACAATCCATCAATCTATACATAACGGTAAAACATGGATTTTCTCCAGAACACTGGATGAGATTTATCATATTGGACTGAACTTCATTTAAACATTAACATTTTTTTTAATCGATTAAAAACTCACAAAAGCATTAACAAATGCAGTCCTACAGGAACATACAGGAAACGTTTTTCTTTAACTGATGAAGTTATACACCAGAAATGTTGGTGTCTCGCAGTACTTTGTAGCGAACAGTTTTCCTTCTGGAGTTGGGTCAGAGAAGGCGATTTCCTCTTTGGTCAGGTGGCTCCCGTACATGAAAGTAGTCCTGAATCAGTAAGAAACAACAGTTTTATATCCACAGGCTATTTTATGCAATTTTTTGTAATGTTATTAATGCACTGAAAATGTTTAGTACCTGACAGTGTCCAGAAGGCGAGTGGCGATTCCCTTCCTCCTCATCAGACTGAAAACCCAGATGCGACTGACACCACAGATGGCTTTTTCCGGCACGGTAGAGCAGCACCAGGCTCTGTGGTGCTCCATGAAATCCTCGTTGTTCATGTCTTTGGGTTTCTCTTGCTGCTCCAGCACCCGAAAAGCCTATGTAACATTGGGTATGATCAGGGTTTAGCAAGACCACTTCAGGGTTTCCGCAGGTTTTATGAATGTAAATCTAAAACTTTTTAAGACTAAGTAAAGAAAATTTGAGGAATAAATTTAATAGAACACTATATGACAATATGGTCTTTAAACAAATGTCTTGAATTAGAATTGCTTCAAAGTTGGAAAATACAACTTCCAATAGATTATTATAGATTTACACACACACACACACACACACACACACACAGTTTAAGTCTTGCCTTGAATAGCTCTGCTCACAACCAAGATAATATGGAAATGACTTTTACTGTACCTTCTCATCACACTGCAAAAAAGTGATGTCTTGTTCTCTAGTGCAAATTTCTAAAGATTTTAAAATCATGGTACATTTACTTTTGAAGCAAAATGACAAAAAAAATAACTCGTTTTCGAAAAAAGAAAATATACAAATGAAGAGGGTTTGTGATTAAAACGAAGAACAAATATCTGCCAATGGGCTTGGAAAAAACAACTTCAAATTTTAATTCAAGAAATGAAAAGATATTTGACTAAGATATTTGTTCTTGTTTTAACCATAAACTCAAATCAAATTCTAAGAAAACGAGACCTTTACCTGTTCAAATTGCATCACAAGTAAATGTATCTTGATTTAAGGATGCTTAGATATTTGCATTGGGGGAAAAAATACTGAGGATGTTTTTTTGCAATGCATGCAACATTTAATGCCATGACATTATGTATTATGTATATTTAAAACTTTCTGCTTGCATTTGAGGCCTTTTTAGGCCTTAGTTTGTGGAGGGGGAAATTAAAACCTTGCTAAAACACTGTCAACTGTACTTTATATCTGAGAATGGCAATGATATTGAACTAAAGTCAAACATTAGAAATGTTTTGTTAAACAATCACCTGTCTAATGTTTTCGGCCACCAGACATCCCACCACCATCCTGTCGCTGTTAATGAACAGGTAGGTTTTAGCCGAGCTCGGGCTACTGAGAGTGATCTGCTGAAAGCCCAGTTCACTGTCTGCAATCCGTCTCACGTCCTCCGCCTGAAATCAAGGCAGAGTGGGTTAGGAAACACTGGAGATTTAGCTGGACAGAGCGAGTATTTAAACTATAATCAATCACTGTCAGCATACCTTTTTTGAGGCATACTTGGGATCATCAGGAAGAACCAGAATAATCTTTCCATCCCAGAACTCAGCAACAACCCTCTCTTTTTTCCAGCCCTAAAAACAAACAAAATGAGGTGAAATTCCAGCAGAATTGCTCAGCTGCATTGATGACAACTCATGACAGCTCACCACAAATTTAATGGTGTCCAAGAAGCGCTGATGGAACTGTGTGTGCTGGAAGTTGTCCTCAGGACTATCTGTACTGTACAGCATCCCACAGGACCCGCATGTGGTGGCACCAAACTGCTTCTGACCAGCATCCTAAATACCAGACACATTAACTATTAAGAAGAGCTGGAAAAGAACCAGCGATTT
>JAFVLL020036524.1:0-7500 GCA_021397915.2 Tor tambroides | reverse complement strand
ATATTATAAAGAATATAGTACATATATTTTCAATACATATTCATTTTTACCGCAGATTTTTCTAGGCGCCAATTAGTTGAAAAGCAACATCTTGTTAAAAATACTTGCAGGATCCCGCAGTCATCACAAGCCTCGTTCAGATACTGTCAGTGTAACAATACATGTAGTAGTTCACTTACCAGGTTAAATAAATCCGATTCTGTTTTTGATTTTGTATGAAAACAGGTGAGCAAAATAATCGCGGTAAAACTCTCCCTTCACCCGCGGTCTGTTTTGAACAACGCGCCAAAGTCAATTGTGGCGCACACGGAAACGGAAACAACGACTGTGTGTGACAACTTCCGGTTTTTGATGGTAAGTGCGAGTCATGTCAACGAATCGGTTCTTTCGAACAGTTTGATTCAAAGAACCCTGACCGCTCCAATTCAGATTGATGCAGCCATTTAGTTCCTCCAAAAAAAGTAATTTAGAATCTAAATAATTAATAATAGGTATATACGTTAAAAAGTTTTTTTATTTATTAAAATCCACCGACGTATTTGCTGACGTGAGCACGGTTCGGAACTCAACCGAGATTCGATTCAAATGAACGATTCATTCACAGTGAATCACTTCATTGCAGCGCTGCTTCTTCCTGTTGTGGTCGGAATGGATGGTGCACATGACATGTGCCTCTGAGAGAAGATTATTTACATCTGAAGTGCTCAGTGTTTTGTTGAATACATATTCTTTGAATACATAGACCTTTCAAAGGGTGCGTCTTTGCGTAAAAAGATGGTGCTTTACTTTAAAAGCGACGGTGAGTAGTGAAATGTGTGTTCCCTGTGCCCAGGCAAAACAGTGTGTATGTTGTCAACAAAAACAGTTTAAATACGAAACAGTTATTTTGCTTATAAATATACAACATAGAACAAAAAGAAAGATAATCAAAACTGCAATATACTGTAACTTAGCATTGTGAGATTGTATTGTTGGAGGTTCGGTGTGTCTTCAGATATGCAGCAAGAATAATGAGAGTAAACAGTGCTTTTTAAAAGTTGCAATACATTCTTCTCTTTTTCAGTTGTCTCACCGCCCTATACCATCTATATGGGCAAAGATAAATATGAAAGTAAGTACTGAATTCCTTATAAATATTATGTTAAACACCCTCATCCTGTGCTTGTCAGACTATTAACAACCGTTTTTGTTTTTTCCACAGATGAAGATCTTATAAAGTATGGATGGCCTGAAGATATTTGGTGAGCACAAATATCTATTTAACGTTTGCCACCACAAATGAATTGTTACTTTCTAGATTTGCTCTGATGTAAAATATTAGTTCAAGTACAAGAAATATTAGTATCTTGTGTTTCAGGTTCCATGTGGACAAGCTCTCATCTGCCCATGTATATCTAAGAATGCCCAAGGTATTTTGAGAGGTTATTCATATTATAACCTATAGTTTTATTTATAATATTTCTATGTTGACATTTGTGTTCACTTATTAAAGGGTACAACGATAGAAGACATACCAAAAGACGTCCTGATTGACTGTGTCCAGCTGGTCAAAAACAACAGCATTCATGGTACTGCTTCTTTACAAGAAACATCCAAAATTGTTTAATTTTATTTAAGGGATTTCAATTTTTTTGTATTTTTATTTACAGGTTGCAAAATGAGCAATATTAATGTTGTCTACACACCATGGGGCAATCTGAAAAAAACAGCAGACATGGATGTCGGGCAGATAGGCTTCCATCGGCAGAAGGAGGTATAAAGGAAAGGACTTGAGACATCAGATATGAGCCATCAATAAGAAACAGTACTTTTGCTGATAAAGCAAAATGTCAGGACCGTTCTAGAGCAGTTGGCTTTGTCATTTCTTTGAAAATACAAATGCAATATTGTAAAATATGTAAAAATAAAATCGATTAGATTGCTCATTTAAACTAAAAGAATTTAAAGATCTCTGATGAATCTGTATTTTAAACAGTTTTGTTGGTGATGTTTTTGGATGAATTAAAGATACTCAGAGTGGAGATATGTTAATGGATGTGTACACTAAGACCTTTAGGGCAGAGGTCATCAAACCCTGCTCCTGGGGACCCATTCTCCTGGAAAGTTTATTTCCAACTGGCTTCAGCACACCTGCCTGCAATTTTCAAGCAGTCTTGAGGAGCCTGATTGGCCGCTTCAGGTGTGTTTGATTAGGGTTGTAGCTAAACTCTTCAGGATAGTGGGTCTCCAGGAACAGGGTTGAAGACCTCTGCTTTAGAGTGTTTGTGCTTGTAAATGATATACCTTTTTGGAGTGATACAATTGAATGACAAATGCCTAAACTTTTTTGATGTCCTAAACTAAATAAATCTTTGACTTTCTCAGTTCACTTCTGTTGTTATACATTTCTAAAAGCATATAAATACTCTTCTCTGGACAAAGCTCAAAAAATATAAACTTTTTTCTCCTAAAATTTCAGTTTTATATGAGAACGATCATGGCATCTGAATGGAGCTAGCATTACATTAAAATGTAGTATATGCTGTTGACAGGACTGAACTACATAGTATTGTGACTATTGCTTTTTTTAAGCTTTCAGTAGTAAAATGTTGTTACTGACGACAGAAGATCTTTTCCATTCAATCCGATGATAAATACGCTGCTTTGGTTTACTTTATAGTGTCACTGGGTAAAGGCCATCACTTCCACTAGATGGCAGCATTTTATGGAACAAATTTTGTCTTGAGATTCATTTCTTCATTTAAGCGCATGGGATATCAGATCTGTGATTTAAGACATTTTCCACAATTAGGATACAAAACAGGCTCTGAAACGCTTTAAAAATAAAACTGATCATGAACCTCAAACCTCAAACTTTTTCAACGCTTACTAAAATTGCTCATCTATAGGTCTAAATACACGTTCTACCAAGAAATAAATTATTCATTTTAATTTTAAAAATGAAAACAGTTTATAAAATGTTAATTACTACCAGAATTATTTTTGTTTTATTGTTATTATTATTGTATTTTATTTTATTCCCATCAAATAAGACCCATCCAAATCAATTTATGGTAGGCTACAATAATAACATTGACAATGGTATCTTGTGGCTGAACGATCGAGTCTGAAAGCTGCTGACAGACCACATCCTCCTAAAGAGCTAACACACTTGTTGCGGTACAGACAGACACAAAAGAAAGAAGTTATTCTGCAAAGGCGGCGTCTCCTGTCCAAGGCTAGGCTGGAAAATATGACCTTGGACTGCCACCTCAGATGTCCTTCACTGGCGGGATGTTTCTGGTTTGTTTATAGGAAAGATTCAGTCACATTCTTTTCAAGCCAGTGGCATTGCAGTATTACAACACAGGCCTTTCCAAAAAAGTAAAAAAGCAAATTGGATTTAAACTTGGAGTTACATTGTCTGAATGACTAAATCATACTGTCACGACAGAGGCACATACACTTTTGGTGTAATTTTGTGTGGAGACAAGTAAATAAACTGAATTAATCAAAATAACAGATTAATTCAATAATGGCACGCAATTCAAAGTTGCTTGTCAGAGCTCTTTGAGTCTGGCTTGCTTATGTCCTGATTCATTTCCCTTATGCCAGTGATTTAATAAAAAAACGGGATTATTTTCCAGGAAACGTTTTCAGAAGCAGCAAGGATCTATGTCTCTACACCTTTAAAAATAAAGGTTCTTTATTTGCATCAATTAGCAATTTTACCAGTGCTTACTATAATTTGATAATCTAAAGGTTTAAAATAATACAATTTAAATCCCTGATTTGTGTCGGCGTTGTTGTGCTTCGGGTGTCCCGAGATCGAATCCCGCCTCGTGGACCTTTCCCGTTCCCACCCCCCATCTCTCTCTCTCACTCACTTCCTGTCATATCTCTACTGTCCTGTCAAGGAAACATGCAAAAAAAAAAAAAAATCCCTGATTTGTGATTTTGCCACATTCTACCAAGAAATATTGAATTGTAATTTTTTAAATTAAAGTTTATGAAATTTAAATATATACCATTTTATTTTATTTTATTTTATTTTTGGCCTATCAAATAAGACCCATCCAAATCAATTTAGTGGTACAATAATAACATTATTTTTACTGGCATCTTTGGTTCTATGAAGGACTTTAAACATCCATGTAAAATGCCTATTGTAGAAAGGGTTCTTTATAGTGGATAAAGGTTTCACACTAAGAACCAAATGGCTCTTTTAAGAATTGTTCACTGAAATTGTTCTTTGAACCAGTCAGAAATGGTTCTTCTTAGGCACTGATGCGAAAACCCTCTTTTGGAGACATACACATTCCTGCTCCATGGCTGAAGTTAGCATCAACAAAGCAGAGAAAACTTCCTGAAACCTTAACAAACACTCATTTGGTCCAATCGTCTGCCGTCACAGTTAGCTTAGACCTCCAGTGGTGGCTGGGGCCCTGCCACACATAACCTGTCTGCTCCATTAACCTCATGTTTAGAACAAAAAGTCTCTCTAGATGTGGCTGTGGGGCACACACCAGACCCTGTCAGCTATACTTCACATCTTCACTGGCCATTAGCATGCACTGCGGCCAAAACTGTTGTCAGGGACCACACACGCGCACTCACACTGACAGAGCGGGGATAAAGAGACAGGAAAGCAGTGAGAAGTGTGGACCGCCGCACAAAATGAAAAGGGATGTGCCTCTGTGGTCTTCTGAACCGGCCGGGCCAGCTGGAGCCTTTAACAAAAGCAAACAAGGTCATAAAGTGGGTGCAGAGAAGAACAGGCCTGGAGACGAGCCACTGCGATGTGAGGAAATATGGAGGACACATGGGGCTGATTGAACAGTTCCTGCACAGTCGGGGAATGAGAAGACCTCAAACAATGAGATAAAGTGCTGCTTTCTGAACCGCTGGGGAAAAACAACACAAACGGTCAAAGGGCCATGATTATGAAGTGTTAACTTAATTTGTAAAGAAAGAGGAGAGACCGTTTCAGTAAATTCAGGCCTTCTCATCATTGTATTGTATTTGCATTACCACTTTCTTTCAAAAGTGACAGTAAAGACTTTTGACATCTATTGAAACCTAAAAAATCTACTGAAAATAAATGCTGTTCTTTTGAACTTCCTATTCGTCAGTGAATTATGAAAAAGTTTGTCAGTTTTCACAAATCAGCATATTAGAATGATTACTGAAGGTATTGTGACACTGAAGACTGGAGTAGCCTAATGGCTGCTGAAAATTCAGTAAATCAGAAATAAATTACATTTTAAGATATAATAAAATAGAAAACAGCTGTTTAAAAATTGTAATAATATTTGGGTTTTGACCATTGAAAATGTGTAAAACGTAATAATTTACTCCTGAATCCATATTGAAATTCCAATATCTCTGGACCTGAACCATATAGGACCTTAAAAATGAAGATGCCAAAAGGAAAGTTTGTTAAGACCCAAAATGTAAAAGGGCTTAAAGATATATTTAATACTTCTTGAGTTACAGGCATGCAGACTTTACAGTAAAAACTTGAAAAGTGCTTTCCCCCCATTTTTGAATGGTCACCACTGGCATATACTGCAACAAATAAATCCAACTTTCTTAAAAAAAAAAAAAAAAAATTAACCAAATCAAAAATTTGAGTCGAGGAAGTTTCTGAAATTTGGTTGATTTAACATGAAATGACCCATAATACAAAACACATTTAAAAAACAACAACAAAAACAAAATAATTGTCCAACTTCTGTATTTTTATACTGATCTAATGATATTTTCTTTGCTCTATTTCTAAATCTAACCCTCACATAATCCATGTTTGGATTTTTATTATGACATCATTTAGTCAAGTCAAGTCACTATTTTTGGTATAGAGCTTTCAACAATACAAATTGTGTCAAAGCAGCTTTACATCAGCTTGATATAAAGCTGGGTGGCTTTACATCAGCTTTACAGTATTTAGATGGGGAAATAGTGTTATTCTCCTCTGGCCAGACAAAATCAGCAGTTTAAATCTAGGCTGCAGCAGAGTGAGATTGTGCAAAGGATTCATTTGGTTCCTGTGGTCTTGTCCTGATGGCCGTCTAGGAGATAAGGTCTTCACTGGAGATCAGTCTCTGGGGCTCATCTAGTTGTCCTAGCTATTATGAATTCTACAGGGGAAAAGTTAAATATACATTCTACAGTTCAACAAAAACAAATCTGAGATTACTTTGTGAACAAGCCACATTTGTAATCCATAAATGCATTAACAATTAATGCAAATTCTAACATTAAAGTTAGAGGCTTATTTTGTGCTTGACTTATCGGCAGCATATTTCATGCTGCTGATTCACTCCAGAGGCCTCTGACACAATGATTGGACAAGATCAACAGAGATGTGACCTACTGATCTGCTCAACCCATCCAGCTGACAACACAAATTCCTCTGGCACACATTCAAAGCTTACACCAGCAACAAGATTTCCAGTCAAAACCTTATCTCACCTTTTATTTTGAAAACTGCTAGAAAATCGAGCTAAAATAAGATTAAGGTGGAAGTTGTTTTTCAAAACTTGGTACCTGCTTTCTTATTAGCTGGTCCAAATGTTGTTTACCAGCTGGTAGAGAAGGAAGTTGTGAGAACGGCGTCAAAGGAATTTTCATCTCAGTCCAGCTGCTTGTCTGGAGTGTGATCACAAGCTGCTTGCTGTCATCATGTTTTGGAGATGTGATGTGACTGATTCAACTAGCACCAATGATTCAGGGTATGGCTGGTTACATAGCCCCTGCTGGTACATGTTGTAAATACAGCATCTGATTGCAAAAAGCATCTTTCTCCATCAGCCATTCAAATGTATAATAACAATAAATTACAAATATATTATATGTTATAATATAACATGTTGTATTAGTTTAGTGTTAGCTTTAGTAAACAATAGCAGCCCTGCTAGAAACAAGCTTGTTCCAAAACATTGCAATCAACCTAAGCTGATTTTAGCTGATTTTTTTTCAGCAGGGAAAGCAGACGTAGCTGTAAGACAGACATAAAGTTATTTGTAATTCAATGTTTATATCAACAAAAGTCTCAGAGTGTTAGAACAGCATTTCCAGAGCAGAGTTGGGTCAGAAGTTCAACAATCTTAAGTAGGGCAATGCAAAAATTCCTTCTTCAGAGACATTTTTGTAGGGAATGCACAGAGCAGGTCAGGCATGTGTGGAAAGCTGGAGAATATGTGTGGACTGCACCAGAGGGAGCCATTAAATCAAAGTCATGTGATGCTCACCATCAGTCCAAAAAACTCTTGGCGCTGTCATAGCACTCTGAAATTCACTTGGGAGCTCGGCCATATGATTCTGGATCTTTGAATACAAGCCCAGGAGGAGTCATGGAGCTCAACAGCAAAGGATATCAGCACTGCATCCAAAATAAAACATCACTTACAAACAGTCTCCTCTCTCAAGACTGTTCCACGGAAGAGTTCATGGGTTTAGATCTGCCTCTTGAGTCAATGAATTGGCAAACGCAAATCAAGCACTTTATACACACAGTCC
>JAFVLL020036523.1:0-10293 GCA_021397915.2 Tor tambroides | reverse complement strand
TTAGCAGAGGCTTTTATCCAAAGCTACTTACAAATGAGGAGAATAGAAGCAATCAAAACCAACAAAAGAGCAACAATATGCAAGTGCTATATTAGCATATTATTATAGTGTTATATTTCAGTTTCATAAAGAAACGTGCAGCATTTTGTCCAAGCGATAATTAAAGGACACATTTAATTTATAATTTGTCTTAAATCTCATTTTGTTAAAAAAAAAAAAAATCGTGAATCGAATCAAATCGTGAGTTGAGTGAGTCATTACATCCCTACCCAACACAATAACTATATGTGACCACAAAACCAGTCATAAGGGTCAATTTTTCAAAATTGAGATTTATCCATCATCTGAAAGCTGAATAAATAATCTTTCCATTGATGTATGGTTTGTTAGGATAGGACAATATTTGGCTGAGATACAACTATTTGAAAATCTGGAATCTGAGGGTGCAAAAAAATCTAAATATTGAGAAAATCACCTTTAAAGTTGTTCAAATGAAGTTCTTAGCAATGCATATATTCGTTGATTATAATGCAACTTTGTGAGATCGCAATGAACTGAAGTGAGTGACTGCTTTTAAAGATTATTAAGGGAGTTTGCAAATGTGATATTAAATTAATACAACAGTTCAATAAACAACAAGTTAATATTAAGTGACATACATTATATGAATTTAACAATATTGTCTGATTTTCGTCAATGGAAATAGTTTCAAACAAAGTCACATCTGAGCCGCTGCGCATCTCCAAGCAAACAAAGCGGTGTTTCGTTTATGAATGAAGGTGCATTTTTAAACGAATCTAGTGAGTCATTCATAAAGACAGTAACTTGCTTCGTTCCTGAATGAATCAGCCGTTCGAATGAATCAAATGAATGAATGATTCAGTGATAAAATCAGTGACTTGCCGCCACCTGCTGGCAGTTTTATTTTTATTTTTAAAGTGTCATTTCAGTTATTTAAATCATTTCAATCAAACAATAGTTCTACATTCAAAATTTTATATTTAAAACATTAATCTCACAACATTGTTATGAATTTAAAACATCCACGCCACCTCTGAGCCTCTGTAAATTTACCTACACGACACTTTTGTGTTCTTCTGTGCCACCTTTGTAGTGGAAACTAATTTTGTTCATCTTGATTTCTTTTGATTGGTAACTTATTCTTCTTATTCTACCTGTTCTCATTCTATTATTTTTTTTAATTAGAAATTTTGGAAAAGCTTATAAATATAGATTTTTGAATTTGACAAAATATGACATACTTTTAATAAAATTAGAAAAAATGCCATTACAAAAAATACAAAAAATGCCCCTGTAAATCACTTTAAGGAGTCAAATATTACCTTGTAATGGGAAGGCTAATTTTTGTTATTGATCAGAAGGTGTTCCTGAATTTTTGACAGTGCTCCTAAAAAGAAGAGTAAGCGTAGAGCCCTGTAGTTCATAGCTTTAGCTAGTTTATTTACCCCTTCACAACTTAAGTAAATAATTAGGCAACCTGATGCTGTTCTAAAGCCATATTAGGCTACCTTATTTTTTTCGGATCACAAAAGAAGACATTATAAAACAAAATGCTTGCACTTGTCCATTTAATGAATTGTAGCTAAATCTTTTTACAAAAAGGATTCAAATGTCATAAAAATAATCCCATGCAACTCCCCTGTGTGCTTAAGGCATACGGTAGGGTTTGCCGAGAAACAAATTATAAATGCAATCTATTATTAAGAGAAAATCTCAAGTCATCACATTCTTGCATTTATACGAGTTTGCGCCGGCGTGAATAGGAAAAGCACAAGCGAGTCATTTTGAAACATCAAGACAAATAAAATCATGTCTCAAAACATAATACTTTCTTCTCTGAGGTTAATACATCCATTCTGAGACAGTCAGTATTATACAGCCTAGAAAGTGTACAAAGAGCACTACCTCTATAATCACAAAAACCTGTCATATAACCTGTCAGTTATAAAAACGTAATTTACATTTTATCGTGGAATGTCACAGAATTTGTCAAACTTTGGATGAATTAATCAAAAGTAGGTCATTAAACTTAAATCAAATCATGATATGGACTAGTATTTGTAAATATTAAGCTGCAAAAAGACTATTTAAATATGAATCCTGCATGTTCTGCATGTCTCTGTGTGAATGAATGGCGCAGACGTGCGGTTTTGTTTACTACACACTAGGGATGTAACGGTATCACGATTATAGTGACCAAAATTATCACGGTATTGATAAAATGTGCTGGAGATGTTCAAAAAGTACCGACACATAAATCACTTCACCAAGTTTTATATTTAAAAATCAACAAACAGCAAATAAAATGACTTTTTGTTTGCATAATCACTAAAACAATAACATTACCAATGATGTTCGGATTTTAGATGACAACTCGACTCGACTTTTTAAATGACATCGTCTTCAGTAGCACAGGTATATTTGTAGCAATAGCCAAAAATACATTGTATGGGTCAAAATTATCCATTTTTCTTTTATGCCAAAAATCATTAGGATATTAAGATCATGTTCCATGAAGATATTTAGTAAATGTCCTACTGTAAATATATCAAAACTTCATTTTTGATTAGTAATATGCATTGCTAAGAACTTCATTTGAACAACTTTAAAGGAGATTTTCTCAGTATTTAGATTTTTTTGCACCCTCAGATTCCAGATTTTCAAATAGTTGTATCTCAGCCAAATATTGTCAGATCCTAACAAACCATACATCAAAGATGATATATAAATCTCAATTTTGAAAAATTGACACTTAAGACTTGTTTTGTGGTCCAGTGTTACAAATATCTAATGTAAATGTTCAAATAAAGCTTTGAAAAAGTTTCATAAAAAGGTAAACCTCACATTTCAGCCTTTAAATAAAGAAAAGGGTTAAGTCAAAATGATAACTGATTAATAAATGATTATATGTATTTTATCTGCTCCATAAATAATTCTACATAACTTATCTGAGTTGTTTAAATGTGTAGAATCCACATAAGCTTATTTTTCATCAGCCGGTCAAAATTTACAGCAGGGCATACAAATTCAGTCCGTTTTTGTCCAGACAGAAACTGCTGCACACAGACTGAATGTGAAGTCTCTGTAAATCCAGTCTCTGACAGCAGGTGGCGCTTTATATGGAAAAACTGAATTACAGCTGTTTCCCGTAAACTCCGTGTTGCGATTAAGAACACTTCCTTTAGGTATTACATGGAGCAAAGATGAAAACAAAGTGCCATCGAATCATTTCTGAAGACAGTCAGAACCTTCAGAGGTACATTCATATAATTAATTCATTCATATATTCATTTGTATCATTCCCTTAGCACTCTTTTAAAACCTCCCAGCTTTTCCGCCGTATTTTCACTCAAAACAAAACTATTCTGCTGCTGTGACTGTTTCTGAAAACTGTGCTTTATGCTGGACAGTATATATTTATCCTGAGTTGTTCAGATCGCGGTAATCGAAAACGATTTTAATGATAATTAAAATATGAAACGGTAATACTAATTTTATCCTGATTTATCGTCAAATAAATACAATGTAAATACATGAACAACATCTCCAGAACTGCTCTGAGAGTTTCTTCATGAGCATTTAACTGTTTCTTTTGAGTAAAACTAGCATATCATACACACACGGAAATTTAAAGATATTCACGGCAACACGTCAAAATAAAAGTTTGGTTTAACTTGAAGACATTGTGGCAGAAATACATTACTATTGTTCAGCAGAATATACATAACACTGCTACGAAAATTATTAAAACCTATTTTTTTTAAAGGAATAATCATACAATATATCTTGAATGTTTTAATTGTAATTGTAAATCCCCTTTATTTGCTAAAAAATTTAATTTAATTATCATTAATGAAAAGATACCTTAAATTAATGTTTTATGCCTTCATTTGATAACCAAAAAAAATGTAAATACACAACAGAGAATTTTTGAAGAAAAAAAAAACATTTTATAAGCCTATTGTAAGAATAATGAAAGTTGTTTTATGCATTCAAATAATTAGACATGCTAAAACACAGAATTTGGTAACAATAAAACATAAGGTGGGAAAAAATAAAACATTTAATTAAAAAAAAAAAAAAAAGATGTTAAATTGTTTATGTTTAATGTTTTTAATTAATTAGACATGCTTTATGATTAATAATATTTAACTGAACCATAAAAAAAAAAAAAATGGAATCCAGAAAAATTAAAACAGAAAAAACGGAATTTGGAAAAAAAAATAAAACAGAATTTGGGGGGCGCAGATTTCATAGGGCCCAATACGCACTGGAGCATTTGCTTAATATGTTTCGCCAATATCAGATGGGCCCCCCTGATTCCCCGGGGCCCTAAGCGGCCGCTTACCTGGCTTATTAGTTAAGTCCGCCCCTGGTCACGTGTGTTTGTGTGCGGTTACCTCGACACTCGGTTCTGGTGGCCGTGCTCTGGAATCCAGTGGGACACTGGCAGTAATAGGATCCGGGTGTGTTCACACACTCTCCGTTCACACAAGGGTTCCGCTCACACTCGTTAGCATCTAAACACACACACAACACGTGATCAAACGCTCGCCGCAGATGCCTTCCACACGTCTGACATCAGGCGACGCACTGACCGATGCACTCGCCGCGGCCGTCCAGCCGGTAGCCCATATTGCACTCGCAGCGGTAGCTGCCCGGCGTCGGCACGCAGCGGCCGTTGATGCACAGGTTACGAAATGCCTCGCACATGTTCCTGATGCTGACGTTCTGAGGCAGGATGACTGAGAGAGAGAGAGACGGGAAAACGTCAGGCTCAGAGTCTCAACACTGTGACACAGGTATGGAGAAAAGCTGAGAAATGTGATAAACTAGCTGAGTTTGATCAGCCTCTCAAAGCCTTGAAACCAGCAGCTCTCAACCAGGATTCACACGGTCTAGAAAAACCTGGAAATATGTTATTATAGTTTATTATTATTATAGTTTAGTATTATAAATAAAACTAAAATTAAAACCATAAAAAAAACATTTTGGTTATTTGAAATAAAATAAAATAAAATAAAATAAAATAAAATAAAATAAAATAAAATAAGAGCTTTAAAATAAGAACTTTTTATTTCAGCTAATTGTCAAGGCAACATTTCTTATTTTAATTTAACTTGATGTACTAAAATAACTACAAACTATTAAAAATTAATAAACTAGTATAGACATAAAAAAACTACTAAAACTGCCAAAAAATTACTAAAACTTTAACTAAAGCTTAAATGAAATCAGAAAACATAAAAATATAAACTGATTAAAATTAATAATAAAAACTTATTTTATTTAGCCTATTTTCTTATTTTAATTTAACTTGATGTGCTAAAATAACTAAAAAACTATTATAAATAAAAATTAATAAACTAGTATAGACATAGACATAAAAAACTACTAAAACTGACAAAAAAATTAATTAAAGCTTAAATAGAATCAGAAAATATAAAAATAAATCTGATTAAAATTAATAATAAAAAACTACAATAGTGTCTCAATGATACTAAAATATCACTGATATGAGGAAGCCTCGTTTTAAAAGATTTCTAGACATTGAAACATCATGGGAATTTTATTATGAATTTACAATTTTCTAGTCATGCCATGTTGTAAAGTATCTTATCAGGCAGAAACTGTGAGTAAACTGAAAACATAGTGCATATCCGAATCATTCAAATGTGCATTGGATAAAAATTATGCAAGTTTGATTAGTTTGCGGGATTAATGAGAGTAAGACATATTTTTTAAAACCCTTATAATTAATATTTATCAAGTAAATCATGAACAACTGAAAAAGTCTCTGGTTAAAAAGAATTCAGTTTCTAGAAACTTTATTTTAGTTACGTAGGCTTATTTTAATCTATGAACATTCATAGTTTCTGTAAATTAAAATAAGAAAAAGTAAACAAAAAACGTTGTCATTACAGCAGATGAACCAGAGGAAACATGTCAGCCTTTAAATATTACGGACAATAAGGAGCCCTGGAGTCAAAGAGGTTGAGAATCACTAATCAAACGCATTTTAACTCATCAGTTTAAGTCTGAAGCAAACAGGAAGCGACACACACAGCTCTTTCATCAGATCTGCCTGACATTTGGAACAGATGATCCTGACACAAAGCCAGCAAGAAGCTACTGAAGTGTTGTTGATATGAACCGTTTCATATACCAATCCTTTTGTAACATATACCAATCCTTTGCTCTTAACAGCCCTTGAGTGCAGAGGTGTTTGTTTGTGTGTATTACCAGGTCTGATGGTGAAGGAGGGAAGGTCAACGGATGTGGGCGGCACAGGTATCGGATCACGTGGGTAAGGATCTCGTGGGTCATCGGGAAAACCCGGACCAGGACCAGGACGAGGAACAATACCAGGAATCGGAATCAGAATCGGACCCGTACCCGGAATCAGATCTGGTCTGTCTGGATCAGGAACCGTGTGACCATACAGACAGAGTCTCTGATACTCCTCTGAGTGGGGAGAGAGAGAAAGAGTATTATTCAGTTTCATATTCACATTCAATTCATATTATTCAGTTTTTTAGTTAGAGTGAAGATGTTACAGTTCCCGTACCATAATAATTAGGTCTGCAACAAACTATTATTTTGATAATCGATTAATCTAACGATTATTAGAATGATTAATCGTCGATTATTTCACTGATTAATCAGTCAACTTTGATTGATTATTCAGCTTTTGCAATTAGTTAAAATGTCAAGTCATACATATTCTAACAAATAACTGTAATCACAGGTAATCAAAACAGTCCTGAGCTAAATCAAGCTTTGATCTCTGCATACCAAATTATCACTTAAATTAAATATTTTTTCACCACTAATAAAAAGATTTTATCATTAGCTAGCTCCACGCTGGAGAGCTGCTTTATTACAGAAAATCAAGTTGTAACTCTAACTGAAAGTGACACTGACTGGTTTCATGATTAATACTGTAAAGCTGCTTGATTTAAGGCTATCTATTGCATAAAGTACTATATAAATAAGTGTGGCATGACTGGACTTTACTGGAGAACCGAACTGGTGCCAACATCAACATCACTGTAATCAGATGCTTTCTTAACTGCTGCTTTCTCACCACTGTTAGTTTTATTGTGTTTATTTCGTTATTGAGAGGAAAGCGTGCAGCATATATTTACATATTCATCCAAATACCGCTCAGCAGCTTCAGGTTCGGCTGCGTTTGCTCTGAAGCGCTGTGTGTGTGTGTGTGTGTGTGTGTCTCTTCTCTTAAATTAAATCCAGGAGGGATGAATTACAGTCTTGCGCTACAGCGCCACACTGGTCAAACTGCATTACTGCAGGCTCTTGCATGAGATAAAACGGCTACTTGACAACAAAAATACTTCTCGACAATTTTTTTTATTGTCAATGTTGTTGATAACGTCGACTAAACGTTTCAACCCTAATAATTAATTATTAAGCCCTAATTAATAATAGTTATTTACTATCTGTTTTTGTCTTTTATAGTGCTTGTTCAAAATACTATTTCAATTGTTCAGCTGTTCTTGGCTGTTTTCCATGTCATTTAAATAAAAAAGCAAATATAATGCTAATAAATAAAGCTGTTTGAATTGAACTGAGAGACTGACAGAGCGATGAATTCTCATCCTCACCTGTTCCGCGGATGGGACACATCTCTGGGACGGTGGTTCCGGACCAGCATCCTCTGTTCTCGCAGCAGCACTGGCTCTTGGACATACGCTGCGGTAGCAGGTTAGCACAGCGTCCACTCACGATGTTAGCGTAGCAGAAGCCTGTCCGGGCGTCTGGAGCAGAGCACACAAACACAGAATGCTGAATGACCTACCATCATCTAATGCAGTCACACAACAAGATTCACCAATGCAATGGGTTTATATATCTGCAAACAGCATTTCACAAACTCAACCTCATTCACAATCACAAAATACTATTTGCAAATGAAAAACAATTAAAAGACATAAGTGTGTTTGCACGTTTCTCAATGCTTCTGCATGTACAAACTGCTGAATCTGATTTGCAAATGATCATGTGTGCATATTATGATTGGCTGAGTTAAAAACCCACATCTGATTGGCTAAAGAGAACATCTGTTTAAAAAAACACTTGTGAATCGGTGACACAAACACACAACATCCTTTAGTGATGCACAAACACACATCTACCCAGCTAAGTTATGATCAAACGTTAACAGAACGATCATTCAGGGCTATCCGGCCTTTAATAATGCTCTTAAAATGTTAGTACAAAAACATTCATGGAATGATTTTTCCTGAATCATTTTAGTTGGTCATGTTTTTTTAAATGTTGCTACTTGTTTCAGAGAACATTGACAAGTAACGTTTCTTTAATATTTGTAAAAATGATACAATGGAATGTTACCTTAACATTCTCATAAAAAAATGTTTTTTAAAAACTGGATGTTTTGAATGTTTATAGAACTTTCAGAAATAATGTTTCACAGCCTAAATGTTCTTTGAGCATATGTTTGTTAGCTGGGTGCATGCATATGTCACCTCGCATTGGGTACGTGGCCACACACACACACACACACACACACTCTCAGTGTGACGGCACAGTCTGTATAATGACAGAGCATCTCCAGCTGCAGGAGTAACGTGAGGGAGATGATGGAGGAGAAGAGAGAGGGATGTTTGGCTCAGGAAACGTTTGGAGTGGATCGAGTCATAGCGCACATTCCTTCCACACAAACGCAGCCAACACACATCAGCTGAAGACCACTGACCCACTTACACACACACAGAGGACAGCCTCTGAAGGCCTCACACACAAACGCTTATTTTTACAGTTTCATGTAATTCATCAGCTTCAGCTGAATGTGCTTCACAGGCCTGATGAATAACTGTACATGCTCTGCCACAGACAGATCAAGTTCTATCATATTCAAGCCTGGTTAACTGGATCAGGGGCCATTAAATCATAAACACGAAAAATATATGATAAATAATTTTATCAAAATAAAATACTTCATAAAATTATTGAAGCCCTATAAAAGGCAAAATCAAAAATGAATAAATGATTTTAAAAACAAAATAAAACACTAAAAATTACATTATAGAAATGTAAAATTAAAACAAATGATTTCACAAATAAAAATAATCCAAATAAAACAAAAAATTTAATTAAAAAAGTAAAATTAAAACAACTGTTGCTAATCAAAATAAACCACTTACTAAAATTAACTAAACTATATAAATGCAAAATTAAAATAAATATATGATTTTAAAAATTAAAAAATCCAAATGAAACACTTACTAAAAGGTCCATCATAAAAACATAAAAAATTCAAAGTAAAACACTTACTAACAAAGATGAAACAATTTATTCTTTTTAGTTGCATGTCAGAAACTGTTAACATGCAAATGTGCTACTAAATTATTGAAATAATAACTTTGAGACTTCAAGGAAATATTTTGGTCTGGTTTGGCTGACAAAAAAAAATTGTAAATCCTTAAACGACAATTTATTTATTTATTTATTTTTTTGAGCAAAATAGTTTTCAATGAGAAAAACACACAGGATATGGTTGAAATGAGTGTTTCATTTCAGATCTGAATGTGAGTTTACACTGGATTTTGAAGGATCTACTGCTCTGCTCCTTTAGGATTTATTACAACTTTAAATCTGAACATTAAGAAAATGTGAATAGTTTCTCTGCAAACACACACACGGAGGAAACACATAGAGCAGGAAGCAGACAGGAGGAGAGGTTAATACATCAGACTGTGACGGTGAGAGCGGGCCGGACTCACCGATGCAGCGCGAGCCGTCCAGCGCCGTGTCGAAGCCCACTGGACACCTGCAGAAGTAGCTGCCGATGGTGTTTGAGCACTGACCTCCATTACAGAGCCCCGGAACATGAGAGCATTCGTCAATATCTGAGAGACACACAACCCATCAGATCATCATGCTTAAACCAGCCGCTACAGTACAAACCGCTTCACCATCAAAACCAGACTCATGACGCTGACTGTCTGAGAAAATCATACTAGTCAAAGCCATAGTGCAACTACTTACCTGAAACCCATGTGATGATCTTCTGGATAATGACTGCAGTAGTAATTGATATCTACATATATATATATATATATATATATATATATTATCTACATAAGTGATATATACCTGGCCACACATCACTTCACACACTACACTACTTGAGGTCGGTAAGATTTTTTAAGCCTCTTACACTCAGCAATGGATGCTCTGCAGTGAATGGGTGCCGTCAGAATGAGAGGCCAAACAGCTGATAAAAACATC
>JAFVLL020036522.1:0-14929 GCA_021397915.2 Tor tambroides | reverse complement strand
ATGACCATGCGGTAGGTTTAGGCGACTGCACTTTTTCATGCTCTGAGCTTCCTATCACCCTTCACAACTTTCAATACTTCTGCTAAACCGCCTCACAAGGATTTATCCTTTTCCGAAGGTATAAAGGAAAGAGAATCAAGCCAATCAGCTGCTGTCACTAGCCTATCCGCAGCCAAAGCCACGCCCCGTCGCCGTCCATTGGCTGAATATAGTATCTAATAATAATCGGCGCGTGCAATGAGAAGCTTTCTGTCTGACCTCATTCCATCTACACTGCAAACTTAGTTTTAAAGGCGCATTATGTACTCCCCCTTTCCTAGATCGCAAGCTGAATTTGGCAGGGGTGCCTAAATTAGGATAAGCAATTCTAATGTTCGATTATGAGCGATAACACGGATTAAATCCAAGGATTGTTAAATCCGGCATTTCACAATCAAGCGTTTGCTTTGCATTGCATAAATCATGGAGTGACTGTAAATTATTATTTACAAACATTAGAATGAGATACGAAAATAATTTAAAGCTACATATATAATCGCCCATTCATTAATGAGCAGCGCAGTGCGTTATTTATTTATGAACAAAGACAGACAGTGCGCTCCCACATGCCACGCGCTTCTCCATTCAAACGCAGCATGTTCTTGTTTGTGTTGGTAGCTCGCGCTCTGGTTGCTGGGTTTCAAATAATATTAATATATATTTTTTATGGATAGCCTATTTTTCAGCGATGTATAGGTCTGTTTCTTAAACAGTCCATTTTAATTAGCACACTCTTCCAAATTGTGTATTTCCAGCCACTATAATGAAGGTGATACCAGAATGCAGTCACCCAGCAAACAGTCAAATGCAAGAGGTGAAGAAACAGCATTTGGCATCACGACTCGTTTAACTAAAACCGCACTCGTTTATGCCTCTAGATGGCGTAGTAGAGCCAAAATAAGGCTGAAAACATTAGTTGTTATTCCACACAGAAAGTGTCTGCTCTGAATAACTGTTTAACTAGATAAAACAGATCTGAATATGCATTACGTAATCAAGTCATCTATCATGAATAGAAAAACAACAAAAGGCAAGCATCTCGAGTCCATTCTCACATTATTGTGAGATGGGAAGATGAAGTGATGCACGTCCACTATCTCTGCTAAGCAGACAGTGACTTCCTAAACCCTGAATCAATATAACTGAAATCAATAGTTCGGTGACCTCATAGCTTAAGTATTCAGAGTGTGAAGAATTTTTAACCATTTACAAACCCAAAAGTACACCGTGTGCATGAGATTATCTAAGGTAATTCTGAGGCCATATGATTTTGAATACAGTAATCAAACACCCTTGACTGTTTAAACAGGTGTGCTGGGAGAGTATGCACCCTAGCTTACCTTATCGTGTCTCATCACAGGGACAGATGGCCACCCTGCTACACTTACGATTGTTTACTTTAGCGGTTACACATCAACAGGAACGCTGTAGGCCACACAAACACTATTTTCTCCAGGTGAGTCAAAGGTGAGTACTGATGCCTGCTTGAATAGATTGTAAAATTTGGAATTTGTCTCACCATGTTAACATGTTTTCATTAGTTTATAATCTGGACAACCACAACAGGTGCTTTAAATCAATAGGCATGTTGTTTAAGACAGGCAAAACCATTTTTTTATGCACTAGTCAATACTTGGCTTTTCATAAAATGTTGTTTCCAGTGGAAACTACTGGAAAGAGAGCATCCAAAATACTTTTAAGTGTTTATTTTATTGCACTTTATCTAATTATGTCGATACATTTTAAAACATATACGTATATGTATCATAAAAGGCCATTTTCTCAAAATGAGTTTTAAACAGTGTTACTTTACTATCACTCATATACTATTATAGTTTTTATTCATTTATTATAGTTTTTATTCAAATTTGAGTAATTTTGTTGTGTTTGGCATGTGATTTGTAGTAGTTATATAATGTAGTTATAATTTTTTTAAATAGTTTTAATTTCAGTTTTATGTTACTATAACAACCCTGTTTTTGAGTGCCAGAAATCTCCACTTATATGCACCAAACTTCACATTTTTATTCATATCTATATGCAACATTTGATAGCACTTTATTTTACAGTCCTGTTCTTCATGTACATACTACAAATCACTAGGTAATAACTAGGTACTAACCCTGAACCTACCCTAAATCTAACCCTACCCCATGTAGTTACCTTATATTACAGTACTTTCTTAGGTAAGTACACTATAAGTACATGTAAGTGCACGTCCTGTAAAATAAAGTGCAACCCAACATTTTATTCCTAAAAACATGAGCAAAATTAATTGTTTTTCTGGTTGTTGACAGTATTTTCTAATTTGGAGTGATACAAAAAAAAAATCCCTCTTAAAACCTTAAAAAGACTCTAATATGACTCGTGCAATTGCTGTCAAAAATGAGCTTCAACACAAGGATCAAAGATGGATAAATCTACTCATAATGACAATATTTGATCTCATAGGCTGAAACGGGAGGCTTTAGTAATAGTCCGGCGACACGGCGCACAGACAGCAGCATGCTTAATTCACTCATTCACTCCCCACTACCACAGTGTTCAATCCAAACCCCACTCCTCAAGCTTGGCTTAGTGTTGCCATGGAAATCCTGACTGTTTGCTCTCAAAACACATTCAGACAAGAAAGTACATGATCTCGCCAGTCTTAGCCCAGCGGAGCTGAACTACACGGTCGACGAGGACACGGGAACATCCTTATCAATCCAGCAGCCGATCTCGAACACACACACAAACAAATATTAATGGATTTGCATAGATGTCAATCAGATGGTTTGGGGTTTATAGACAAGCAGCCAGCAGGGTTTATGAAAATGAGCTCTTCCTGCAGTTGCCAGGAAGATGAATTGGGGCGGGGAACAGTGCAGACAGTGTGTACACTGAGGTCAGATGGAGCCGTTATGACACGGTCTGGAGGAACGTGCCTCTGAGTTATTCATTACATTCTTTCTGTCCCATCATTGCTGCCTTCCTCATTACCAGGCTAATTTCTCCAGCCTCTCTGTGCCGCCGCTGCCGCACAATGGAGCCTTTGTGTGTGTGTGAGATGGCTGAGCTCCTGTTCATCTGAAATGCAACTGTGGTCCAACCTGACCCCAGCAGGTTTTCCTTTTAGCCTTTAAAGTTGTGTTTGCCATCTGTAATGCTTTAAGTTCTCACAGTTTCCCTCGAAACTTGTGCAAAAAGGTCACCCAGATGTCTTTCTCTTTCTTTAGTGGGAACTTGTTTGTGGTGAGGTCACCCAGATAACTTGCACCGAACAGCCAAAACGGTTACAGCCAAGTGTCCAGCTCAGCAGATTATTTCCCCCGGAGCAGAACACTGAGGTAAGGACGCGAGTCTTGATCGCTTATCTTTCACACGGCTTTACTTCCCCATTGCTGCAATAAATCAGGAACGGCGGCCAAAGACACGGCTCCTTTTTCAGGTTCCACGTGTTTCTGAGCTACCAAGAACAGTAACGTTTATCTCGATAGGATCAATTCATCAGCACAACTATTCTCAAAAGTAGTTTCATTTTAATTATCAGCCGATGTATTTGCTCGATAAGAAGACTGTAGGAAAACGGAACTGCATTTGTTGGAAAGATTCCAGTCGCGATATAATCATGTTCATTTGTTTAAAGTCTTACCAACCGTTGGACTATAAACTGAAGTGATGCTAATTAAAGACCAATCGACACAATGACACCAGTATCACTGTTCATCCAGAGACGTGTTTATTTCAGTTCATTTATTTTCAGTTACATGTTCTTTATTAAGTAGGTGAATCACGACAACCTGTAAAGAGTTTTATTTCACTCTAAACCAAAAGAAAAAGACATGAAATTAAAGGAAAGCAACAAAGCCTATTAGGATCATTAAGATTTTTGCATTGTGCTGTTAGTTGGATGAAAATTAAACACTCCCCCACAATTCTCATTAGTGTGATGTCAGAAAAAAAATATTTCTTATTATTGTAATATGGAAAAGAATTATATATTACATTGAATTGTAAAGTATTTATAAATCATTGCAGCTTTGTATTTACATCATTGCCTTCTAAGAATTTTTTTTTTTAAAACTCGATGTAATAAAGTAATAAAACCACTGTATTACTGTAAACGAGAATCTAATGAGAATATTAAGAATAATGGAAACTGTAAAAAATAAATAGATTTTTTTTTGAGGAATTAATTTTGCAATAAAAAAATATTTTGTGTCCCAAAATTAGGCTTCATTATGCAAAATAAAATTACATTTTGTCCCCCATAGATTTTGGGGTAAAATGTGATCTGGACTTTTTTTTTTTTTTTTTTTTTTTTTGAGATTTATCAAAGGATTTCATGAGCAAAATTTGAGAATTCATTTCTTTGTTCATTTTCTTTTTCTTCACTTTTGTCTCTGGCAGCTTAAACTTGATCTCTTATTTAGCAAACATTGGAGGTTTTACTCAAGGTTATGAATAGATCTTGTGTCTTTTCTTTCTTTTTTTTTCTTTTTTACAGAACCGTTAGGTATTACTGTATGTTTCTCTTAATATTTCAACGTGTATGGGGTTGTAAACATCAAACTCAACAGCACCTTCTGAGAAGGATTTTCCCAGCTAAATAGCAAACCAACTGTTTTGTTGCTGCTCTGGAGGCAACAAAAAGTGTTTTGATGAACAGAGTGCATTCACTCGTAGAAAGGTCTTATGTTTTGCAAGCAACCTTGAGCAGTAGATTTTCTCTGGGTTATTGTGAGTGGTCTATGCTTTTAAATAACAGGAGAAGGAAATGGTGTTTTGAACAGCAAAGCGAGTGAGGAAAGAATGGCTAAATTTATACAGTTATGGAGAGTGAATGGCCACTCTGCATTGAAACTTATGGAATTTGGCTCAAGGTTTGTACCAGATGTGAAGTATGTTTGGAGTGATTATTGGAACGGCATGTTTAGCCTTGTACTTCAATAGAGGTTTTGTCCTGTCATGTTGTGGTTTAGCTGACACCTGACTCTTGGTTTGTGTGTGTGTGTGTGTGTGTGTGTGCGTGTGTGTAGATATTTATTCAGAGATATTTAACTTATTAAGGAATTAAGAGAGCTTTAAAATAATCAGTAAAAATTACAATTCCGTCATCATTTATTCACCCTTTTCAGTCTGACTTACTTTCACACACGGAACACAAAAGAAGACATAAAGCCTGAGTTAAGCAAAAAACTACTAAAGCACATGTAAACTATTTGATTATAATTTTAACTGTAGTGTGTTGTTCGATATTACATTTAAAGTTAACACATTTTAACCCTGGTTTTTAACCATTTTAGATTAAAATGTAAGTCAGAGCTGTTTCAACTGAAAGAAACTTGCACTGACTGATCTTAAAATGTATCTGAGCCTTTGTTTTGTCTCAAACTGCACAGCAGTAACGTTTTTTCTAAGGCACATTTATAAAAATGACTTAAATGTCCTAATTGAACTATGGCCTAATCCTGGCTTAGTCTAAACCCTGTCTGTGAAACCAGGCCTTTATGTACTAAATTGCAACTTGATCATTGCAAATGTGAAATTACACTTATATTTAAATATATGACATACAAGTTTTAATAGAAATAACGTTAAAATAAATTTTACTTCAACATAAATGCTTATCAGTATATTCGGCAGTACACTTTAACCATATTTCAAAGGCAATTTCGATGATGAAATTACATATAAAGATGTATTTAAGTCCTAATTAAGTGGCTTGAAAAGCACTCTAGAGTCCAGCTAAGTGCATTTGATGTAAATGTAAACTATAATACGTTTTCATTTAATTGCAATCAACGTGAAATGATGTGTCTGAAAACATTGCATCCAGTTTGCACTTGTATTCTTTTAAAACATATTATTCCCATAAGTATTCTTTTTAAAAGCAAGCTTAGGTGTTTTTCACAAGGCAGATTTTTCATCTTGGGTGAACTATTTTTTTAATAAACACATATGCAAGAGAAAGAGAGAGTGAGAGTGGTGAAAGGAGGAGAAAGAGAGAAGTGTTTCTCTTGGACTCCAAACAATTATTGCTTTCACAATTGCAGTCAGCAGGGCATCAGTGTCAGAGATGGAGAAACGGATCGCTCCAGCAGTTCATCATGTGCTCACTTAATGGCTCCCTTAACTGTCTCAACCATATGGATTTGAGGACAAAG
Source organism: Tor tambroides (assembly GCA_021397915.2). NCBI lineage: Eukaryota > Metazoa > Chordata > Actinopteri > Cypriniformes > Cyprinidae > Tor > Tor tambroides. Next base: position 8,741 of record JAFVLL020036522.1, on the reverse strand, counting down.
ACATATTACGTTTATGCTAATTACAACAGCCATGTGCAGACAAAGGACTGCAAAGGTGTACCTGTACCATGAGAAAGAGACTGTGAATGCCATGGCACAAATATGAAAAGCCAGATGAGGGGAGGGTGGGCATGTGAGCATGTTTATGTGTCTGTGTTCATTCCATCAGAGGAGAATGTGACATTTGAAGGATGAGAGACCCTTTTCATACTAGAAACGGGAAACTTAGAAGCCATTTTCATTTATGCACTTCACAGGGAACAGAGAGGCAGAAAGAAAGAAAGAGCGGCAAAGAGGAAGTTTGGAAGGGAGACAGAGAGGGAAGTCAGATAGCAAAAAGTGGAGAACAAAAACAGAAAGAATATAAATGAAGGTGGGTGAAGGGCAAACAAGATGCATTACTGCCATTCTCCATCTCATACAGTCTCCCGTTTATTAATCAATAGCGCTGCTGTTACTCCCCGGCTGGTGAGACAAGTATTAAGACGGGTTTTCAGGTAGCATGTCACACCAAAAACTTCCCAGCATCCCTTCTGCTCAACAAATGATGACGCATCATTCTGCTGACACAAGTCAGCTGATTGCTGTGTCACGGGAATGGTTTTAGGCGAGTGGCAGCGCTCCGGCTACAGACGTAGAGTCTTTTTTTCCTCCCAGACGCACTGCGGCACAGCCAGACGACTAGAGTGGAGGCACAGGAGCTCACAGCTGCAGTCTACTGGCTTGTTTCGGGGAGGCAGAGGAGCCGAGCACTTCCTCTCGAAATACCGTCGCTCTGCTCCTTTTTGCCGTTGAGGGATACTTTTCATCGAGGCAGAGAGTAGAGCCAAGAAAGAAGACAAACTCTGAGTCAAACAACTTGGAATTAACGTTGGTCTCATTTGTGGACAGAAAATTTGGAGAAGCAAGATTTTTGGGGGGCTGCTGACTCCATCGCTTGCAAGTATCAGACCAGGTTCCCAGACTGAGAAGTCGGCGATAAAAGCTTGGATTCCAGCGCGTCACCTGTCCTTCCCGTCGTAAACCCGTCCCACACAAGACGTCCAGTCAGCTGGGCCCGTCTGCATTCCCGTTCGCGGCGACCAGCCAAAGTGGTTTCTCCGCTCCATGGTTAAGGTGGCTTTCGATCCTAGACTTAGTCCTTGTCCAGAAGGCAGGGCAGAGGCGAACAGAAACGGCGACGCGGCAGCTGAGCCGAGCTCAGCCAGACAGACGCGGTGACCTAAATCAGCCCCAGTCATGTCTGGACGCAGCCAGAGCGAGGCAGACGGAGAGGAAGACAGAGCGAGAGAGAGAGAGAGAGAGAGAGCGACCTACACGTACTGACTCGAACATATACTCGCACTACGGTAGGTTTGGACGACTGCAATTAGCCTGTAATGAAATGTAGTTTGTTTCCCATCCATTTGCGTTCAGTTCTTGCTGATGCTGTCCTTAGTTGAGATTAGCTTGTCTGTGGCTGTGCTTCTATCTTTGTGCCATAGGGATGGAGAGAAACGAAGGAGGCTGTAAGGGGAGGGGGAGACAGAGTTGTCTCTCTCTCCCTCTCTCGCTCTTTTTCGTCACCGTTTTATTTCGTTCCATTAGCTGGTGTTCATATTCACCGTATGTCTGCGCTGATCTCCACCATTGCTGCCCAGAGTCGTTGTCCCCCTCAGCTCCCCGTTTGCACTTTTGGGTCCAGGTAAGACATTCACTTATTCGTCTTCGACAGCCAAATATGCAAACCCCTAAGTCTGAGTGCGTGAGGGCTGGCAGGTGGTTTTGTGCGTTACGTTTATTTGCTTTCAGTGAATCCGATGCACATTAAAACCCAAGATCGTGAACAAGAGCACATCCCCCTCCTCCCAAGCGCAGACTCCTCGGGAATATTACGAATATACAGTTGGTAGATGTGCTGGCGTTGCACATTCCTCTCAAACCGAAAGACAGCTAATAAAATCACTAGATACTAGTTTAATCACAGTATGGTGGGAAGGATAAAGCCTTTCTAAAGTTAAACGAAGGTAGGCACGTAGTGGGTTCAAGTAAGTGAAAGTGTATAATGTATGCCGTTATTTATTTGCTTCTGGCAACAAATATTACATTACATACGCCAACGCCTCGATAATTTTCTTGGCAAAAATCACCCCACGCTCAGCAGGAACACAATGCTGATCACAGGGGAAAACGGTCTGAGACTAATATCTTGAACATGTCCACTCGGATTCCGTCAGCTAGCGAATCACTTATTAGTCACCGCTTATAAAAGTACAACTTCACAGTTTCAGTCTCATCCACCTGCGCTTTGAGCCACAGTAAGAGCTCTCACACGCAGCAGTAATTGAAAAGAGCTCAAAGGAACCTTGGTATTTCTCTGTTAAGAGGCTCTCAGGTAAAAGTTACAGGTGTTGTATTACATTTCAGTGCTGGGAGATCTGTAATCTTGTGCGATGCTCTTTCAGTGTCAAATACAGTCGGGTGTGCACCATGGCGCCAGAAAAACATTGTCAGATGGCCCATCTGTTCTGCATGGGGGTCATAAAGTAACTTCCACCTACATGCAGGTGTAGACTAACTCAAGCTGATAGAACACTTGATGAATGATGGGACACTTAATATAACAATTATTTATTATGTGAAGTATTTTAATAATGATTATTATATTATACTGTATTATATTACAGCAATGATTTTATTACTGTTCTTTACTCCAGTCCAGTATACATAGATTGTTTAGTTTTTTTCTGAATATATAGATAGTTTCATGCCACGTCTCACTGAAGCATTAAAGATCACATTAAGATGAGTAAAGAGACAACTGACTCTTCGCCTAGCTCCACCCCCATATTTACTGTACTCTGATCTCTCAGTTTTCCTGATAGCATTCATTCTGCCACCGGCAAACATGGAGGGAGAAGCTACTGTATCATATTAAATGAATTACCTTAGGAATTATTCAATAATATCTGTATCAACAGTGCCTTTTTGTCTATGATACCTAATTGACATTGTTTCCAAGATGACATGAAATGCTACATCCAAAACATGAAACTGGGTAGCCAAAAGGAGAGGTTGTAATTGGAAATGAGGGCTAACAGAGTTTAATCGATAGCATGCACTTCTTAAGATTTATTTTGCATTTACTTTATACTATTCAACCTTGCATACTATTACTATATTAATTTCCTTGCATACTATTAAAATATACAGTAGCCTGCTTCCTTAGACTTACATTACACTCTATGAAATAAGGGGTTTTTATTGCCATCTATGGTTCCATGAAGAAATTTTAACATTCATAGAACCAAAAATATATATTTTTTCCAATGCAAACCCCCCCCCCCCCCCCAAAAAAAAACTGGTTCGTTAAAGTGAAAAAAAAAATGTTCATCATACTAAGAATGAATTTATTTATTTGTTATTAATTAATTAATTAATTTATTTATTTATTTAACGTTCTTTTATTTTTAAGAACAGTTCACTTTGAGGAAACCAGAATGATCCTTCTATGGTTCTTCTAAGGAGGAAAACACCTTTTGAAATCTTTATTTTAGTGTAGAAAGAGCAACTGTTCTCATACACTAAGGGCTAGATTTACTAAAACAGGGCAAATTAGCATGAGAGCGCAATCCCATAAAAGCGGTGATGGGAGTGGAAAGTTCTATGGCTGATCTACTGAGAATGCAGACATTAAACAGCAGACACAGCCAAATTATGACCGACGCAATCTACCAAGAGCAATGCAAATTAGCATCTGGTTTAAGGCATTTTTTGGGCTGTAAATAATGCCACAAATACCAACTCACTACCGCAAAACTTAGTAAATCATGTTGCGTGATTCATTTAAATAATCTCCTCCCATTTGCGTCTGAAAGGGACACTCCTACAAATGCATATGCAATAAGACCAGCCACAAAAATTACAGTAGTTTTTTAACGCCAAAAAAGGGTTGTGCTGGTGCAAGCTGTTAGTAAATCTGGACTTATGGCTCATATGATTGGATGGTAACATTTATAAACTGGCGCTTAATGAAGAGTCAGTTAAACAAATGACTCTTCCATTCATTTCATTAGCATTGAAACTGAAAGTTAAATCACAAAATTCAGTGATAGTTTTGTAACTGCAGTGTTTAGACCCTGCAATTTGTAACTACAATGAATCCCCAATAAGTGGATTTAAAATATTTCTGTTATGACAACTCTTGGAGAGTTTAGCATGGTAATATACATGGCAATATTCTTGTCGGAATAGATCTGCTACGCTGCTGCTGCCGAGTATCGAGATTATTACTGCGAATACATCACCAGACATGCTGCCGTGAGCATGTAAGAAATACTGCTGCTACATATACTATAACACGTATGAAATAACCCATATATATTACATACATTAAATTACCCCATAGCAGATCTATACAGGTGGAGCTGGGGAAGGTGGAGGGTTTCTGAAGCACACTGCAACTGCTACAGCAAGTATTTGAATGTTGAGCAGCAAGCTCATTGGCTGCTGATGTGAAAAGAACCAATCAGCTGTGTCATGTGAATAATGATGTGATTATATCACATTAAGTTAGAATCCAGAGTTTCATGATGGAACTTACCCAAAAAACTACCCCAAAATGTTGCTTTGGTACGTTTGTACCAGTGATGTCCATATACCCACTTGATGCCTAAAGTAAGTAAAGCTGGTCATTGTGGCTATAGCATTTCTGTCACTGCAGTCAACAGCAGTCATTTGTGGTGGATTAGTTTAGTTTTACCTTTCTAGGCCAACAAATATAAATAATAGATTTTTAGACTAATTTAATGCAGTTTCTCTCTGCGGCAACTTTCACAGAGGATTCAGTGGCATCGCATCAGTTACACCACCGTGGACCATGCCAAGCATCCGGTCAGACACCATTAGCCACATCAGCACTGTTACCTTAATTGATCCTTAAGTGCTTGCATCATAGATTCTTAAGTACTCCCAATGTAGCATTTAATACAAGTGTATTATGTCATATCAGGATTACATGCATTCAATCTGTTGCTTTTCTTTGCCTTTCATAGCAGAAAGTGGGTCAGGCATCTCAGCTTGTGCCAGACCTAACTCATCTCCATATGTTCCCTCAATGCACTCAAGACTTTCATTTGCCAGCCCCTTCATCCCTGTACAATAGTTATTATATCCCTTTTTGCTTAATACAGTGCATTTGAGCATAAGCTTTGATGCTTGGTTATTTTCTGAAGCCTCCTTTGTTCCGAACTGCCTTCAATCATTCTAAAATGACTTCAAATGACTGAACCGCCAACCCATCCACACGCACACCCCTCCACAGCAAACAGCACACATCTGAATGCACTTGAGGTCCTTAGCACTGAGAATTTACAGCCGAACAAGCTGTAAAAAGCTTTACCCCGTTATCCGTAGGTTTCCAGAAGGATTCCTTATGTTGTGGATTATTTTCCAAACCAAAAACCAAGAAGAAACAAACACTTTTCAAACACTTTCAGAGGTTGTTGAGTTCCCTGAGTCTGTATACACATTCAATTCACTCGGTTTGAGCTTAAAATAAATCTCTTAACTGAAGTTCAGTCCATTCCCCTAAATATACATTTTCATTTTTGTGGTGTTCACTACCTAGCCTGCAGCTGCCATTAACATGTCACTGATAATGTTTTCTAACCGACAGCAGGCTGCTCTGCTCCATATGTGGGTCAGTGACACACGAACTGCGAAATCACGGAGGAAGCACTCTGTTGAATTACCACTCTAAAGATCACATGTAATCATACGCTGCCATCTAAACCAGGGACAAACATTTCCAAATGCAATGTAGCGCAAAAACACACATTTGCTAAATTGTTTGAGGCTGACAATTTCAGCATGCAACTGATTTACATTTTTATATCTTAAAGCACAGCGCGTTGTTTATATTAAATGCATGTTTTCGCCCGGTCGTGCTGTTCCTATCTGTTCAGTGTCTTTTGAATGCATAAATAAGCAGGAGTATTGCACTGACTACCTTTGTTATTGTCTTCATTACACACTGACAGTAAGCAAATGTGTGGAATGCACTTCAGGGCACTTTTCATGGCTTCATTATGGCTGTGTAATATTCAGCCGAGCTCATGTCCATTTTTAAAGCTGGCATGGGGTGTACTGTGCCTCGGTGTTTTGCTGCGGTCACTGGGCTTGTTATTTCCCCTGAGCTTTTCCTTTTATAACCACCTGAAGCTAACTCACCTCAATATCTGAATCAAAATTGAATCACACAGATACACAGGCTGTTTTTATTAAAAATCATGACTTGTAACACTGTTGGAAATCTAGTTCAGATGTTTACTGTAGTCATTAAGCATGCTAATTACACGGTTCTCTTGAATGCTCAATTCTGATTAGACAATCATGGTATTCAGCGGTCAAATATTTTTGCATAATGGCCCCATAACTATATTTTTACACAGCTGTGCTAGCTTCATGTCTCTTGTAGCATTTTGTGCTCTCATATATTAAATAATTTACTTAAATAAAACAATATTCCATGTTCGTTTATTTATTTAGTTTTTACCAGTGTTATTTTATTTTCATTTATGTACTATAGTTACTATTATATTTACTATTATGTACTATTTATGTACTGTTATAATATGTATTAATATGTTGAATTAACTTTTATTTGTATATTTTTAGTTATATTTTTTATGTAAATTTAGTTTAGGTTGTAGTAATTTTGTTATGTGCATTTGTCAATATTATTATTTTTTATATTTCTATTAAAATATAGAAAAAATAATTAAATAATCTATCTATCTATCTATCTATCTATCTATCTATCTATCTATCTATCTATCTATCTATCTATCTGTCTGTCTGTCTGTCTATTGTTTGTTTAGTTTTAGGAATTTTAGTTTGTTGCCAAAAAAACATTTATATATATTTTTTTCCAAGCTCTATATTTTACTATATTTCAGCTTCATTTCAATTGTTGTCTTAAAAATTGTTTTAGGTAACAATGACAGCACTGCCCTGTACATATCAAAGCAGATGGATAGATAGATAGATAGATAGATAGATAGATAGATAGATAGATAGATAGATAGATAGATAGATTCATGGTATGCTTTTTTTAACCTTCGAACTAAATTTACCAAATGACTTCAAGAATTATTAAAAACATTTGGATTAGCAGTATATTTGTATCTAGTAAATCATATTGCATTCTTTCTGGTTTACAGTATGTCTCAGAAGACTAAAACGAGGCAACTATTGATTAAACTAAACAAAGAGAAGCTACATTTGACAGCAATTACAGATGAAAACAAATGATAACCTCCACTTTGTATCTAAACCCTGATGGCCATTTTGGGGTTTATTTTGGTTAATAATGACCTGCTGATTGTAAATTGTCCCTGACATACCAAAAGCAGATGCAGCAGAAAGTCAAAAACCAGCGCTCTGTTACAGCTGACTATAAACTCCTTCACAGTTGACTCCCAGAAATGTTGTTTATATAAATAGATAAGTTGATACAGCTCAACACAGCATGCCTGCATAAACACGATTTGGTTTTCTCCAGAATAGCTCTCTGCAGAGGCTGCTTGGCGTTCCTTCGCACGCTTTATGATCCAGTACGAGGCATTAGGGCTTGAGATCTAAGCAATGTTTCCTATGAGGATCCTTTGGCTGTGCTGTGCGATCTGCCGCTCTACGCTGACAGCAGTCCATACACACACCAGCATCACTGCCCATTCCCACTGAAGCCGAGCTCCGCTCTGTTTGTGTTTGTGTGTTTACAGTAAACGGCTGGATAAAAGGCAGGCTGAAGTGAGTTGGTCAGACAGGCCTTGCCAAACCCACAGGCTGTTCTGCTGCTTTGCTACCGCTGTGGTGTTTTGATCTGCGCTACTGTGCAGATGCAGTTTTTGGGCGATCACCAACAAGCTACTGTACAGGAGGAGACTCTGGAAAGTAAGGGATATCTTTCAAGGTTAGTGTCAAATCCCAAGGGGCGCCGTGATGCAGCTGTTGCTTTAGTACAATGTCAGATTGTCGGGCCATGTGGCATCTGTCTCTGCTTGCCACGCCAAAAACTGTTCCACAGAAGGGAGCATGCCCTTGTGAAAAAGAAGTACGCTTAATTGTATTGAATATACATTTGTAGTGAATTTTAAATTTTAAAAGTATATTAAAAATAAAAAAGATCATATAAGAGAGATCATATAATTTTAAATGAAGGCTACTTATGTGCATGTAAAGATATTTCACTTTCATGAGTGTTTCTTGACATACTTAAGAACATTTTTAAAAAAAATGCAATTTGTAATAATGCCAAATTAATAGTTTTATTTTCAAATACATTTGAAATAATTTAGTTTTATTAATAATTTTGATAATAATAATAATAAGTTTATTGTGCTTTTAAGAAGTACACTTATTTTGATGCCTTGACTAACATACCAAAGCACATATACAGTATGACAATAATTGTAGTTTGGTATTGTAGAAAATTTAGCTTAAAAGGGAATTGTAAATAATTACAATTAATTATGATTAATTACAATTATTTATATCGGCTGACAGTAATAACTGTCGCAGAATTAAATTGCCATCAACTAACCTGTTCGTCCAGCGAACATTCAGTTTAAGTTCATATCAACTCTAAGAAAGGATATTTTCTTAGCCACAGAAAATACTTTTCTAAGTATTAATGCATTAGAGCATGTAGTAAGGATCAAAATCGTAAAGGGACATTAATATGCAAAGCAGAATCAGAA
>JAFVLL020036521.1:0-28593 GCA_021397915.2 Tor tambroides | reverse complement strand
GAACCTTGTCCAAAATAAGCAGAACTCATTGCCTCTACAACACTCCCACAGCCCAGTTCTCTGCACACCACTGCCGCGTCTGTAGAATCCCAGTAATCATCACACACTGTTCCCCAGATTCCATTGTGGAGAACCTCCACTCTTCCAGAACAGTGGTTGGGTCCATTCACCAACCTGACAGCTATTAATCACAAACAATATAAAGATTGAAGAACAGGTCATTAGGTTTTTGGCTTGTTTCTTTGTGTTTTTGATGAGATAAGAAAATATGTACTATTCAAATGGATGGTAAACAAGAAACAGGTTTTTTATTCTCCAATCCATTTTCCTTTAACATTCTTAGAAAGTTGAACAAAATGATGCCAAGCATAAAGTGAGGCTGTAACTTTGCATATTGGAAAAAAATTCAGTGCCTGACATAGACACCTGCCAAATTTATTTAGCCCACATCAGCAACTGTGCACAACTGTTCAAACAAATCTACTCAACAGCACTATGTGCATGCCATTGGTGAGCTTGATCCGGTAATTTAGGCATAAATGGTATACAAATGGAATCCTACAGGTCATCACAAACTTCCCCAGATTTCACTGTGGAGAACCTCCACACTTCCAGAACAAAGGTTGGATCCATTCACCAAATGGACAACTACAGTAGGTGAACAACCAAAATGACTATTACCATCGCGTGTACCTCCGCCACAGGGCCACGACGTTAACTGCAAGTCAGTCGCGTGATAAAGTTGTTTACAAAACTACCGCCAGGTGGCGCAAAGGGAAAGTTTGCAAACTGACTGAAATTCTAATATTTTGTTTTTTAAACGGAGATCAAATAATGAAAGAAAACTAACATTATAATATGACATTATAACATCCTTAAAAATCATTAGAAAATTTACAGTGAGGGTTAATTTCAAAACATGGGATAGTCGTGGGCTGCAGCCTAATGCATCAAAAATTAAAAAAAAGAATTACTGCATGGTTATTAAACAGTCATTATTAATACCATTAAAATTACAAAATTTCCTTATGTTGTATTAAGGGGCTTTCATTTCAAACTACAGGCTAAAGTTTTTGAACGAAAAATCCTGACCTTGGCCATTGGTCCTCTGTACAAGGCTGCATGTTCATAAAACTCTATTCGTGGTGCAATTTACTCTGACTCACACCATAAAAAATATAAATAAATAAATAAATAAATAAATAAAAAACCTTGAAAAAAACAAGTTGTGAGAAATCAAGATTAATAGGCTAAAACTGCAACATGAAAAACACCTAGAAATCCTACAAAATGTAGGATATTAACTTGGAATGTTTATATTACATTTAAGGAGGTGTGCATTATGCCATAAAAAATAAAACAATTGAAAAGGTGGCTTATTGTTGAGTGTGATAGGCTAAGACTAGTTCTAACACATATTTTGGCACTATAGTCACATTAATGTCACAAATGAAAGGCTTGAAACTTAGGCTGCATTTAATAATTTGCTGATGTATTACAGCAGGTCACACATGCTTATTTGTTATCTGGCCTTTTTTAACACATTTATTTCCATACACAGAGCCCATGACATGCTGAAAATTATGTCCATAAATTAAGAAACTGACAGCTTTTTATCGTTCCTTTGTATCAATTAAAACATGTTTAAATAATAATTAAACCATTTGTTTACAACTTAATACAACAATACAAGTTAAAGCTGCAGTCTGTAAGTTTTGCCTTTTTGTTGTCATCTATGTTTGAAAACCTGGAATTGCAGTTACTTGCGGAATTATCTTGCTTGCATGGGGTTGTACTCTGGCACAGCTCCAGCACGGATGAATCTAATGTTTTGAGGTGAATGTGTGGCAGTCAGTCACCGCACCGGTGTGGATATTTACTGTACTTCGCAATCACAGATTAGTCAATATATGACCCAAATAAGAATTTTCACTGGATATTGTCATCTGAACAAGTAAGTTACAAGTCAGTCACGTTTGTTCTGACCAACTGAGGAAAAAAAGTATTACCATAAATCACGCTACCAATGGTGATTTTAATCTAAAGATTGGTTAGCTCATATCACATCAAACCGTGTAAATTATTATTATTGTTATACTTTATTCTCAAGTTAACAACATTAGCATTGCGTGACTATGAGTATAGTGTGTATTAGCGTGTAGATTTCAATTTCTGTACAGTTTAAACTAATTGTCATACCATTCGAATTTCATATTAAGAAATTCTTTTAACCCAAAAAGCAAACCATTCGAACTGGTTTTCTTTAAAATACAAATCTTGTGTAAACTAATCTGTAATCAGAAGCACATTTAAAACTGGAATATAATTTAATTTTTAAGTCACTTTGGATAAAAGCGTCTGCTAAATGACTAAATGTAAATGTAATTTACTTCACGTGTTTCATAAACACATAATACTTTCTGGATTACAATCCGCCATCAAAATGATGAATTTAATTATTCTAGCTGCTATGAGAAAAGGCTATAAATGATGCGCCACCTGCAGTATCCGCACATGCTATAGCCTACTAGCCAGGAAAACTTCTTTATGTTTACAGATGTGACGTAATGACGCAGTGTCATGCTCGAATTTCCCGCGAAAACCTACCTGTACCACTCAAATTAGAAAACATTATTATAAGCTAATCGTGAATTGGCTAAAATAAGGCGATAGTTTTGAACACTGGCTGGTTATGTACTTGCTGAAATATTGATTTCAGATCCTTTTTAACCAAAAAAAAGTTACGGACTGCAGCTTTAAGAATTTTATCATTTAATTAGAAACAACCCCTAATTCACAACATTCGTTTCCAAACGCAGAAATCAGCTGAGTCAGAAGACAGCTGAGTTGATCATGTTTGATCAATTTATCCTTCTCAAATCATCACGACTTGCTTAAAATAAAATCGATAACACTTTACAATAAGGGTACATGTATAATCATGTACTAATACTTAATCAAATACTAATGTTTATTAAAGTTGTTAACTAATCTTGAATTAATGAAGAGCTATCCTTAAATACAACTGGATTCACATGGATACACGTATGAATAATGGCAGCCTTAATTACATGTTAGTATTGTAAGGGAAACGGGTCAATTTAGCTCAAAGGGAATCATTTATGATTTTATAGGGAATTTGGACAGAATCAGTTTTACAGCTGATCACTGAGTCAGCCAGCGATTCACTGACGAGCCGTACAACATCAACTCTGCAATGGATATTAAAATACAAAATTTAGTGAAAAAACTATTTAATAGCACAGTAACAAGATTGGCAGTTTAGGACAGTAACTTGTAAGCACAAAACACAAGATACTTGTCACGAATCCTGTCCATGCACTTCCTTTCACTCACCACCAGAGGTCACTCGCTCACCACATTGACTCTTGCACTACACAAACTGTTGCACGTCACCTCAAACTACAATTCCCATCATTCATTGCACTTATTCAAGAGTATTTGGAGGTCGCTAATTATTCTGATTTACCTGACTGTGTGCTCATAGACTTTTTTTGTGAGGGCATTAACCAGCCGCTCAAATCGCGACTAATTTGTGAGGGTCCCCGTTCGTCTTTAAGTGACTTTATGGACTTTGCTTTGCTGTCTGTTGGCTCTTTGTTTACTGTGGGTGTCGCGGAGGAACGCGACACCGCACTCACTCGTGTAATGGCGGCCGCACCAGACGCTCACAAAATGGCGGCGACAGCGGATCTTGATCGCAAAATGGCGGACACAACAGCATTCCGTTCTGTCACAGCTGCCAATCCTGAGTCAAGCCAAGTCACAGTTGATCGTCACGAGTCAAGCCAAGTCACCGTTGATCGTCATGAATCAAGCCACCACACAGCGGATCTGCCAGGCTCTCGTCACATCTCAGCTGATCGTCACAAGTCAAGTCACGTCTCAGCGGATCTTCCAGAGTCTCTTCACGCCTCCGCCGGTCTCACAGAGTCTCTTCACGCCTCCGCCGATCTGCCAGAGTCCCTTCACGTCTCAGCTCATCATCCAGAGTCTCTTCACGTCTCAGCTCATCATCCAGAGTCTCTTCACGTCTTCGCTGATCGTCTAGAGTCTCGCCATGTCTTCGCTGATCATGATCATGTAAACTTGAGTCCTGTCACTCTCTGTCTATTGCACCTAGATCGTCGAGGTCAGTTCTTCAAGCTCCCAGACTGGCATCCAGCGTGGAGGACCTACCACTGGTGTCAGCCCGTGCAGCTGGTATCCCTAAACCAGCGCTCTCAACCCCTCCTGTTCCTGCACTAATTCCCCTGTCCGAAGCGCTTCCCATGATGGGGATCGCTTTGTGTTGCGTTTGGGCTGCGTACACCACCACAGAACTGCCCGAGGTGGCGACGTCCACTGTGATGTCTCCAGAGGTGGCGGCTGATGCTGCAGAACCTCATGGGGTAGTGACACTCGCTGCTGTGCTCTCCGAAGCGATGGCACTCGCTGCAGCTTCTTCAGAGGTGGTGGCACATGCTGCAGAACCTCCTGAGGCGGCGGTGCTCGCTTCAGCTCCTTGTATGGTGGTGGCGCCCAGCAATGTACTCTCAGCCTGTCGTGTTGCGGTCAAAGAGACCGTTGCTGAACTCTCCCTGTGTCCGGAGTTTACCACTGTAGAACCTCCAGAGGTGGCGGCAACTGCTGCAGAACCTCCAGAGGTGTCAGTGGTATCCACCTATCGATCCTCGTCCTGTCCTGTCACGGCTATGGAGGCCGTCTATGAATCCTCGTCCTGCCCTGTCACGGCTAAGGAGGCCGTCTGTGAGCTCTCGCCTTGTCCTGTCACAGCTATGGAGGCCGCTCGTGAACTCTTGCCTTGTTCCGAACAGGCCACGGAGGCCACTTATGAACTTTTGTCCTGTTCTGAGTCAGCCATGGAGGCTGATTGTGAATTGTCTGATTATCTGGTCTCATTCTACGAACCTGATTTAGAACTTTCTGCCAGTCATGTTTCAGTCCGTAAGTCTAATGTCGAGCCATCTGTCTGTTCTATGTCAAGTAATATGTTTGAACACTCTGTCTGCCCTGTTTTAGTCAAAAGGTCTGTTGAATCATTTGTCTGTCCTATTCCCACTAATGAGCCTGAGGGTGAAATGTCCATCTTTCCAGTTCCAGTCAATGAGTCAAATTTTGAATTATCTGTCTGTCCTGTTACCCCTGTCAGTGCCAAAGAGACCACCAAGGAACTGTCCATCTGTCCTGTTCCAATCAATGAGTCAAATTTTGAACTGTCAACTTGTTTAGTGTTCCAGCGTGTGTTTGATTTCCCTGTGTTGTGATGTGTTTGATTTCCCTGTCTGTCAAGAACCGATGAATAATGCTGATTTTGAACTGTCAGTCTACCCCATATCAACTCATGAATCCGTTTGTGATCTTTTCCAGACATCTTTTCCAGGGACGTCCATGCATATTTCAACAAGACAATGCAAAACCACATTCTGCACACATTACAAAGTCCTGGCTCCGGAGGAAGAGGGTACGGGTACTTGACTGGCCTGCCTGCAGTCCCGACCTGTCTCCAATAGAGAATGTGTGGCGCATTTTGAAGCGCAAAATGCGACAACGAAGACCCCGTACTTTTGCCCACCTTAAGACTTGTTTGCAGGAAGAATGGGACAAAATTACACCTGAAACACTTCATCACTTGGTGTCTTCAGTCCCTAAATGTCTTTTAAGTGTTGTGAAAAGGAATGGCAACATTACAAAGTGGTAAATGCTTTACTGTCCCAACTTTTTTTGAAATGTGTTGCAGGTCTGAATGACAGGAAAGGATGTATATTTACAAATGACATGAAGTTGACCAGACAAAACATGAAATATTTTGTGTTCATATTGTCTGCAATGAAATACAAGTCAAAGTAAATTTAGAAATCACTATGTTATTTTTTTATTTTCGTTTTCCATACTGTCCCAACTTTTTCTGATTTGGGGTTGTAGTTGCTTCAGGTGTGTTTGATTAGAGTCGGAGCTGAACTTAATCCATAGTCCAGTGGTAGAAGGTTAGTCAGTGATTTCAGTGACACAGGTTCAAATCCCAGATTGCAGTGTTTTTTATTTTTGAAATACTAAAAATAATATATAAAATGATTAATACAGATGTGTGTGTATTCTGCAGTTTGCTGGTTTATGCTACACCATTTTTTTTCCTTTAGATAGAGCATGTCCATTTTACACTGAGCAACCAGTAGTGTGACTGAATTCAGTCCATCAGGAGGGGTTGGGGTTTGGGGGGTAGTTTTGTAAGGCTTCATCGTGGGGGTTGAAATAAAGGTGTGAATCGCTTGCTCTTTCATATGGAGAGCGTCTAATGAGCGTTTCAAACTTTGCTGAGCAAGCTTAGGCAAAGTGTCTGTTTTAGGATAACTGCCTCATTTGGTTTGGATTTGGACATTTTTGCAATGGCATACAGAGTATTATATACAATATAATATGCAGTGTTGCTTGGTTTTGTTCTCAGGAGAGATGTGGCGCCTCTGCGAGAGAGACAAAGAAACTGGGTGAAAGAGACGTGCGTCTGCCAGAGAGACAAAAACTTTTGTTCTTAATTTATATGAACAAGTTTTAATTTAAGTTGTAAAAATATATTGCAGTAATAAGAAACTGCCCTGAGACTTCATGTAGGCCTAATCATTTTTAGTTTCATTATTGGTCAATTCCAGTGTTACGGACTGACATTCACAGTCAAAACATGAAATATAAATTCTCACAGAATGTATTAATTACCAATATATTGAGCCATCTCTTTATATTTTTCTAAATCGCTGAAAATAGAGTCTAGACATCAGAAAAGTATCCGTCTATGAACATGTTTTATATTTTAAATTTGGGAATTACACGCGTTACGGACGTGACAAAAAAGACCTGAGTTTTTGGGAGACAACATATTTATAGACTTTTACAAAGAACAAACCAGAGGCAACAATATCTGCAGAATGGAGAAGGGTTGACCATTCATAAAACAAAAAATGTACATTTTATTTCAATTTTGTGTTTCAGAGGAAAAATCAAGGTTAAGGATGTGACATCTTTCTGTTACGGACCGTTCTGAAAGCAGAATTTATGCAAATGCAAAATGCTTTAAAAATTTTAACAGAGATGTCTTGAGGGTATTTAATAGGGCTGCCCCCCACTTAAGATTTTTCTAGTTACTAGTAGTCATTCATTTAAGTCATTATTCAACTATTCGCAGGTTTTTATTAAATTAACAGAGTCTACTAATCCATAATGAGCTCCAATATATTCCGTGCTCAAGCACACGCATTGTTTGCCACAAAGCACAGGCAGAAGTAGTCTAATAATAATGAAAAAAGGAGACATTTTAATTATTATTAATAAACTAATGTTTTCTTGTCAGCTGCAAGATGAAATTCAAGGTGTTGACTCATCTCCACAGTACTGGATGCACCTTTATAGAGAAATGGAACCTTCATACAGATTACATAATCATGGAGTATTGCTGTCGCTTTGAATTGGTTCGTTTAAAAGTAGACATTTTAAGGTTTCTCTATATATATTTTTCGTGTATGTGAGGTACCCCAATTTTAAGTTATTTCATTATCAGGAAAAAAATTGAAGTGATCACGTGGGCGCCTCCCTGTCATGCATGCGCATTAATACTTTTCCGCACTTTAATATGAATAGTAATAGAGCACATTTATTTTAGGTTAACACTACAGTATGGTATCCACATTAAAATACATCTTCACAAGTCTACATCTGAGACAGATGCAGTTATAACCTGTAAATTGAAGGCTATTAGACGTTTTAAAATGATCCAATGGACGATGCCGCTCAAATTAATTGATCATTGTTCTTGATCAAGAATAAACGGATGTCGCAGTCATAAACTTGTTTTAATGACTCTCATAAACTTGTTTTAATAAATTGCTTATGCATTAAATAACAAAGATACAAATCAGGTTAAAGTTAAATATTATTATTAAATATTATTAAATATTATTTAAAATAGTTTTGACGATTTGTCCTTCAGTCCGCCTGTGCATTTCTGACCCACACAGCAAATACAGACTTTGGCTAAATCTTCGTAATGTTCTCGTTGAGAATGCATTTTCTAAAATGTTATTAGAATGAATTCATTATGATACAATAGCCTGAAACAGATCACAACTGTATAGAATAAATCTTGGCCAGGTTTAATTTATTTGTTTCTTGTTTTAGTTAGGCTTAAATAATGCGAGCAAAATTATACAGTGCCTCACGTTTAACGAAAAATAAAGGAAAGAATTCATAAAATATGAAACAATTTCTTAATTAGTTAACAGATATATTTTTCCCACCTAGTTCTCTGTTATTCGTTATCTGTCCTTTATTTTGACAAAGTAGGCGTATGTGTGTGACAAAAATGCATGCTCTTTTATTAAAGGAATTTTAAAATATAAATTAAAAATGTATTTGTGACAAATATTAAGTAATGTGAGAATACTGACATTTAGCATATTAATCCATGTATGTAGCCTAGCCTACTGAAATAGGCTACCACTTTTAATGTTCCAATCCAAAAAGTAAACAACCATTTCTTTAAGGTAATATAACACATGATTCATAATATATAAATAATGCTGCACACCTTTTAAATGTTTCAAATCTGAAATATGGTGTAACACTTAGCTTATCGTAAATATAAGCACAGGCTCGTAGACTTGACATTTATCCTGCTTGAATTTGTTCTAAATGAGAAATGCACATAACTTCATAAGTACTAAATTTGCATCTGTGAATATGAAATATTTTAACTACAGTGTTTTTCTTTCATTTTCTGCCGACTGCAGCCGTCAAATGTAACACATCGGCGAGGCAAAGCTGATGGCTATTTGTGAAAATGTGCTTTGAAGCGTTTGCTTGATAACTTGTGGTTAAAGTGCCACTCAACGGTCAAAAGCTGCAAATGCATTTTGCAGACGTGGCAGCGGCGGCGGCACCCACGGCGGTAAAAAGCATACTCTGGTTGTCCACCTACTGTATTAATCACAAACAATGTAAAGATAGAAGAACAGGTCATTAGGTTTTTGGATTATTTTTGTTTTTGATGGAGATAACAATAGTATAATATAGCAGGGGTGCTGAATTAGGGGGGGACACCAGGGACATGTCCCTACCAATATCCAGCGACTACCAAACTGTCCCCAGCAATAATTTTGATCAAACAATTAAATATGTATATGTTTTTGTAATTTCAGACTCATCTGAAACGTCATATCGATATCATCAATATTACCTAAGAAGTTAAAGTAAATACGTTAGAAAACGTCGCACTTTCAAGGACGCGCATTTAATACATGAGCGGAATGTAGTCGCACACCGGACGATAAGCGCAACGCTGCGTTTACAACAACTCACAGGGATTGCACCCAATTCACGACAGCAGTCCAAAACTGCTAATACAAAAGTTCACTTCAGGAATTAACAAAGTTGCATCAATGAGTTTGAAATAGGCGGTGTTTGACAAAACAGAGCAAATGAAAACGCACAATCTATGGCTATTATTAGCTCGCTATATAAAACATACGGACAGAAAGACAGAAGTTGTAGGGAAATATACACAATCTTCCAGCCTAGGATAAAGTCATTATGAACATTAACAATAATTTGGGACAAATATAATGTGATTTTATGGTAAACAATGTAAGTGGCGCAGCAGGATTTGGAACATGCGTCCTAAGTCACCGCGGACAGTCCTTAACTTTAAAGGTCGGTGCTAGGTTACTTATGTCCCCACCAATGACAAAAGCAAACCTACGCCCATGTAATATAGTATAGTAGTATAGTAATTTAGTGATAATATATCAAAGTAATATAATAATCTAGTAATAACATAGCATAATAGTGTAGTTTTTATCCTTAGTGTTACTTCCCTGTTTGTGTTTGTCTTTGTTAATGCTGTCTCTCTATCGTTCTGTCTCCCTATCTGCATTTCACTTTCACTTTTACTGACTCAAGAAACAGGAAGTTATTATTTCACCTCCTGAGTCTCTCTTTTTATCTAATTCTCTTTTGATTATTTGATGTGTAACATTGCAGTCTTCTATATTCAGTATTGAATACAGAAAGCTCATAATTCCCAAACATCTGTATAAACAAGTGGGTAGTTAGGATTTAAGGGCCCTAGCCCTAGGGGACTGTCACGACTAGCACTGTGAGGAGCAAGGAACGTGGAGACGCAGGAGAATTCACTAGAACAATCTTTATTCATCCAACATGGGGTACACAGGAGTCACACACAGAGCACATGATGTATAACAGCGGACACCAAATAAGGGGCAGAACAAACTATAAATAGACAGAACTAACGAGGGGAAAACGAGACACACCTGGAAACAGATCAGACACGGCTGGGACTAAATGAACTGAATGGGGACAGGAACAGGAAAAAAAAATAAGGGCATGGAAACACTGGGAACATGTGGAAACACAAGACACGGGGACAAAAGTCTGACAGGGACAAAGGGGCTTATTGTTTGTTTTAAGCAATTCTTTGATCACTTGTTTTAGGTGTGGCCAGTGGACTACACAGCGCCCCCTAACATTTCCAATTTTTTTATCACTGTGGTTGGCGTAGATTTTGTCTAATATTTACAGTTTTAGAAGAAACATTGTCCTCAACATAACAAATATATTTCTTACTAATGTCTATTAGCTCTGCCCAAAAGGAACTACAGCGATTTGGGATGCAGATGTGCAGTTTAGAACCTCTTTCGAATATTTCATCCTACAATTGTGAGAAGTGTTTGAATATCCCATGGGGGCACAGTTAAATCAACACAAATTCTCCAAATATCTCAAGGTAACAGCACTGCTACTGACTATGTCACTGAGTTCAGAATGCTCGCAGCTCAAAGTGGGTGGAATGATGTCTCTCTGAAAGTCGTGTTTCAACAAAGCCTCAACACTAATCTACAAGCTGAACTGGACTTGTAAAAGTGAGAATCTATCGTTTTCAATCTTTGTGGCCCTTGCTATTAAAACTGACAATTTGATGAGACACAAGCCCTGAGATGAAGTAATGCAAGAGGATTACAATACAATCATCCAGTCACATCCCTACCCATCTTGACATCAGAAACCAAGTCAAGTGATGAACCAATGTAACTAGGCCTCTCTAAATTATCTGATGAAGAGAGAATGAGATGGCGGCAACTTTGTTTGTGCTTTTACTGCACTGAAGCAGGCCATCGCAGTCAGGGTCCAGGCTACATAAGGTCCATACTGCTACCAAGACATCCATCTGGGTAACTATTGGAACAGTTTTCACTTTTATCCAATAAATCATTCAAGCTCCTAATAAACATAACTGAGCATAAATCCACTGAGAAACGATTAGTCAGCAGAAAAGGCTGTAGCACGTAATTGTTTGCTTAACCCTCTGGTTTTGTTAATTTGGGAGTCACACTTGTGTTGTTCACGGTCAGAAGTGACCAGCCACCTACAATTTTAAGTTTGTTTTTTTCAGTAAAATCAATGTAATATATTTTTGTTCAATAATATTTTTTTTCTTTTCAGAATTTCATGGCACTAATTAATATTTATGCAATAATTCTGATAAATTTTTCCCACTGAAAATAAAAAAAGAAACTAAAATATTTTCCCAGTCTAAAATGGCTGAACAAAACCAGAGGGTTAATACTTCATTCCTTTTTCTGTTGTTTAGATTTTTATATGCTGCTAGAAAGGATTATTTTGTTTACTATCTATTTCTATTTTTCATCTTTCATTATAATTTGTGTTTTAATTGCACTTGTGTTTTAATTGGAATGATAGCCATCAGGCTAAGAAGAAGCTTGTGGTATTTGTATTGCTCGTTTACTGCACTTAAGAGGCAAACTGTCTTGCATTCATTTCAATTTGAGCCATTCACCAGCTATAGGCTATTGGTGTGCTAATTGTGAAGGTGTGCACAGCTGTTTTGACTCAAAGAGTCGATTAGCTGTGTATTTATGTGTTATGTTTAAATAAAGTTCAAGTATATTTTTAAGTATACTTTCTAGAGTAAGTATACAAATATCAGTGTACTAGCAGAATGCTTGGAAGTGTACTTTTTCCAATGCGCCTTGGGACTAAATTGGCCCACTTTCTAGTATATAAATGTATACTTTTAAGTGTACTTTAAGTATAACAGTAGTAAACTTTGAGTACACAAGTAGTTTACATCTATGTTTTAGTTTGTACCGCAACTATACTAAAAGTGAACTTATAGGTATACTGATAGTTTACTAATTAAATGCAGCATTTTAGTGCACTTTGAAGTATAGTCTCAGTAAACTACTAGTTTAGTAGTTTTAGTTATACTCGTAAGTTCCCCTTCAGGAACTCAAGCTGCGTTGAAATGCTTTGGGAATGCCATCAGTGTGACCATGCTCTGAATCACGTGTGGATGGGTGAGACATCATGGACGGGGTGACGTAGAGACCAGGGAGCTTAAAAGCATGTGTGCTGGATACAGCAGCAGCTTCTGTCATTCAGCAAGCGCTCTGTGTGTCAGTTCTATTTATCGTTGTCTGTCCCAGTAAAAGCATAAGCTATGTCAAAGGCGAAAGACAAGCATAAGGGTGAGAGCAGACAGCAATATAGACTGTGTGTTCCTCCCTGCCCGCGCTACGTTACGGGTGGAGATACACACAGTTTATGTGTTGTTTGTTTGGGAGCAGAGCTCGCAGAGTCAGCTCTCGAGGGTGCTGATTGTAATTCTTCCCACTGCAAATGCTCCACTCCCGCCAGACACACTTCAAGGAGTGTGTCCGTGTTTGTGATCTTACTATCAGTACGTGTACTCCCCCAGAATATCTGGAGTCAGAGCAGCACTCCCGGGCCGAAGGCTTCTAAGCAGAAGGTGGATCAGCAGACCATCATTCTTGCTTGATGGTCGTCGACTAAAACATCCTGATGCCTATGGCCCAGAATTTCTGAGGGCGGACCCCTCTGGGGTAGAGCGGTGTACACTTCATCATACAGTGCCTGTCTCTCCTCAGTGCCCTCAGGAGACTGGTCTTGTCAACCCTGCCACCCCTTGTGCTTCAGGGCACAGCGGTCTCCAGTGAGTGCTTCTCTCATCTTCCGCCCAGAAACGTAGCGGTTCTGGGAGGCTCGCTACGTCCAAGGGAGTCCTAGAGCAGCTTGGTCTGCCTTCATCTCCATCAGACTGCTTCTTATGTACACCAGATGTCAGTCTCGAGGGACTGATTCTTTTAGTTGACTATATGGCAGCGTGGAAGCTTCTGCCAAAATGTGTCTCAATGGGTCCTGCACACTGTAGAAAGAGGCTACCAAATCCAGTTCGGTTCTCCTCCTTCAACTGGGTCGTTACCACACTGGTGAGCCCCTAGCAGGCTCTAGTCATGGAACAAGAAGTAAACACTCTCTTAAGGAAGGTGGCCATCGAGTTTTTACCTCCTCTCTATACAGATTCTGGGTTCAACAGACGGTACTTCTTTCCAAAGAAGGATGGGAGGTTGCGTGCCATTTTAGATCTGCGTCAGTTGAACCGCTCAGTCATGTGCCTGAAGTTCAGGATGCTCACCTCAAGCAGGTCATGTCTCAAATCAAGTCCGAGGACTGGTTTGTCACGATCGATCTGAAGGATGCATACTTTCACATTTCCATCCTTCCTCAACACAGAAAGTTCCTGAGGTTTGCTTTCAGGGGTGAAGCTTACCAATATCGGGTTCTTCCATTCGGCCTTGCACTCTCACCCTGGACTTTCACTAAGGGTGTGGAAACTTCCACATTTCCATCCTTCCTCAACACAGAAAGTTCCTGAGGTTTGCTTTCATGGGTGAAGCTTACCAATATCGGGTTCTTCAATTCGGCCTTGCACTCTCACCCTGGACTTTCACTAAGTGTGTGGATGCTGCTCTGGGTCCGCTGCGACTCCAGGGAATCCACATACTGAATTATATCGACGATTGGTTGACATTAGCGCGATTGAAGCAGATGGCGGTTCAGCATCGAGATGTCGTTCTCGCCCACATGAAAGAGCTGTGGTTAAGACTGAAATGCCAAGAAAAGTGTGCTTTGCATGCTTGCAGGCACGTTTGTCTCCTGCTCAGATCAAGTCGATCCTCATGGCAGTCACAAGAGTGAGAGAAGGCCAGTTGCTCACTGTCAAGCAGTTTCAGAAACTGCTGGGTCTGATGACAGCTGCGTCCAACGTGATACCCTTTGGCCTGCTGTACATGAGACCCTTAAAGTGGTGGCTCAGGACCAAGTGGTTCTCCCCAAGGAGCAACCCACTTCGCAAGATCAAGGTCACGTGGCGATGCTTTCATGCCTTAGACATGTGGATAAAGCCTTGGTTCTTGTCTCAGGGTCCAGTGTTGGGGACTCCTTGTCATCGCATAACACTAATGCCGGATGCCACCCTCACCGGTTGGGGAGCAGTCATGAGTTGCTGCCCAGCCCGCGGTCTGTGGAGTGGCCGCCATCTCACGTGGCACATCAACTTCCTGGAGATGCTGGCCATGTTTCAGGCACTGAAACACTTTCTCCCAAACCTAAGAGGCCATCGTGTTTTGGTGGGCATCGACAACACAGCGGTGGTCTCTTACATCAGCCACCAGGGATGTCTGCGTTCGCGCACCCTTTACAGGCTGGCGCACCAGATCTTTGTGTGGGCCCAAGGGAAACTCCTTTAGCTGAGAGCAGTGCACATCCCTGGGCATCTCAGTCAGGGAGCAGACATCCTGTTGAGACAGGGGCCGAGGCCTGGGGAATGGAGGCTCCACCCCGAGGTGGTGGAACAAATTTGGAGGGAGTTCGGCCAGGCTCTAGTGGACTTGTTCGCGACTTAAGAGACCTCGCACTGTCTACTCTGGTTCTCCTTCACGCATCTAGCTCTGCTTGGGCTGGATGCCATGGTGCAGACGTGGCCGAGGCTTTGTCTGCATGCCTTTCCCCCGATTACTCTGCTCCCGGGAGTTCTGGAGAGAGTGCGCTGGGACGGGGTCCGTCTTCTCTTCTCTCTCTTCCAAAACTCTGGGCAGGGTGAAGGCCCCGCCTGATAGAGGAGATCCCTCCTGATGGGAATCTCCCAAGAAGATCCACCGAGAAAGGAAATCAGGTCCAAGAATCTTACTCGGCCCGGCCAGAATGGGGCCGAGTAAGATTCTTGAACCTGATTTCCTTTCTCTACGGAGTTTTGGAACTGTGAATGTGGCCATTGAGGGGGTACAGCTCATAGGTTCCGGTCTCTCAACTGAGGTTGCTGAGACCATATTCCAGTCCAGAACTCCCACCACGAGGAAACTGTACTCCTTAAAGTGAACCTTCACTTCCTGATGCGGCAACCACCAGCTCAACCCAGTTAACTGCCCAGTTGGTTCAGTGCTGGAGTTCTTGCAGGTAAGGTTCTCTGCAGTGTTATCCCACTCCACCTTGAAGATTATATACAATATACTGTATAACAATGAAAACATCTCGGAACACAAATATAGCTCAAATATATTTAGAATTTTTCTAAGTATAAGTCAAGTATACTTAAATGTAATTTTAAGTATATTTCTGAGTACATAAAGCACATTTCTGTAAAGTATATAAAAAGTAGACTGGAAATATACTTTCTTATTTTAAGTTTAAAAGAAGTATACTAATAGCACACTTGAATAAACTTCTTTTTCGTAAGGGTCTGCCAATGATGGCTACGGCCATTTTATGTGTTTGGGCCACACTGCCACAGTTTCCGAGTTTAGCCCAAAAAAGGGCCTCTGTTCTCAAGTTTAGGCCAGAGAGGGCTTCTGATCCCGAGTTTAGCCCAGAAAGGGTTTCTGTTCCATATTTGAGCCCAGAAAGGGCTTCTGTTCCAGAGTTGAGCCCAGAAAGAGCTTCTGTTCCCGAGGTTAGCCCAGAGATGATTCCAGCCCCTGACCCAATGTGTGTTTCCACCCCTGATTTCAGTCTTGTGTCTGCTTTAGCCTCTGAACCAAACTCAGTGTTTGCTCCAGCCCCTGAACTTAGTCTAGTAACGGCTTTGACTCCTGACAGTAGTCTAGTGATGACTTCAGCTCCTGAGTACAGTACAAAGATGGCTCTAGTCCTTGAGCCCACTCCAGCCCATGAGTCTGATCCAAGACCCGCTCTAGTCCATAAATATGCTCCAGAGTCCACTCTGCTCCCAAAGTCTGCCCCAGAATCTGCCCTATTCCCCGAATCCATTCCCGAATCTGCTCTAGCTCCAGAATCCATATCCAAGCCTCCTCCAGTCCCTGAGTCTGCTCCAGAGCTCACTCCAGCCCTTGAGTCTGTCCCAGAGCCTACTTCAGTTCAAGAACCCTTTCCTGTCTCTAAATCCATTCCAGTTCCCCCTAAGGTGGGAACTTCCATTGCAGAACTTTCCATGGCAGTAATGTCCGCTCCAGCTCCTCCTGAGACAACAGCGGCACTCTTCCCTGAGCTCTCAGTGTTCCCAGTCACCTCTGGTCCAACCACGTACACTATTTTTGAATTTTTCCTGTTTCCTGATGCATCTGTTATGGCCATAAGTGCTGTCTCTGAACTCTGTGTTTTTTGAAACTCCTGTTGTTACTGCTGCAGATCATCCAGAAGTGGCGGGGGTGTTCATCTCAGCTCCTCTCAAGAGTGCCCACTTATGAACTCTCTTTGTCTGACCTGACGAGGTCATGGAGACCATCAGTGGAGACCATCAGTAAATCCCCTGTCATACCCATCTCGGCTGTTCATGAACTCTCAGCCCTGCCTGTTGTCGTCATGAAGACCACCTTTGAACTCTTAGTTTGTCTTGATGCGGTTACAGAGACCACCCCTGAATTTACTCAATGTCTGGTTATGGCCATGAAGGCCGCCTTTGAACTCTCTGCCTGACTTGTCATGACCACAGAGGTCATTTTATGAACTCTCTGTCTGTCCTGTTATGGTCAATTAGGCCCTTTATGAACTCTCAGCCTGTCCCTGTCACGACCAAGGAGGTCAGCTGCGAGCTCTCTGCCTGCCTTGTCATGGCCTTGGAGGCCATCTGTGAACCCTCTGTCCAGACACAGCCTTAGATGCCGTTTATGAAGTCTCTGCCTGTCCTGTTATGGTCAATGAGGCAGTTTATATATTCTCAGTCTGTTCTTTAACGACCAAAGTGATCGCCTTTGAATTCTCTGCCTGTCCTGTCACGGTCAAAAGGACTGTCCCTGAACTCTCTGTTCACCCTTTTACGGCCAGAGATGCCATTTCTGAACTGAGTGTGTCCATCCTGTTATGGCTGCAGAGGCCGTTGTTAACCTCTGTGTTCTTTGTTCCAGTCCTGCCTGATCCACCTTGGTGGTTCCCTGCACCATCAGCTCCACCGAAATGGTCCTCAGCTCCACAGTGGGGATCTTCAGTCCCGTCTGCTCAGCTGTAGCGCCACCCTGGCTTCCAGCTCTGCCGGCTCCTCTTTGGTTCTGTTCTTTGCTGGATCCGCCTTAGCTCCCTACTCCACCTTGGCTCCCTGCTCCACTGGCTCTGCCTCAGTCCCCTGTTACTCCCCTTTCTCATGGACCTGGCCCTCCATCCCTTCCCCTGTTCCGCCTCCGCTCCACCTCCCTCCTGGATTCTGGGCTATTAAGGAGCATCTGGAAGCCGCTTCTTGGGGGGGCGGTTCAATGTTACAATCAGCAGCTGGAGTGCCCATGAACTCCTCTAGAGGGCACTCCATCCTGTACCTTTGTCATTCACCCCAGACTCATCACAACTCATCATCAGTTCACAGCTGCCTCATATTAGAAGGACGATAAAAGATGCATACACACATACTCAGATCACTCAGATCACTGATGATTGTTAGCCTGTAACGTTTTTCCTAGTTAACCATGTTTCAAATTTGACAAAATTAATAAACCAGTGTTTTTGCACCATTTTTTTCAGTATGTTGTCTTTTGCTACCACACACAACATTGTTTTTAATATCAGATTAACATTACAACCCTCAACCCTAAGTGAACTGGAGTCAAATGGTGAAAAAAATTCTGTGAAGGAGTGAACAGGATAATTCTCACATAATTTTGAAGCAAAAACTCTAGGCTACAAGGTCCCATTCTCAAAAGTCTTGTGAACAAATATTCTCTATATGTTTTATGGCCTTATTCAAGTGATTTAAATTTTTTAGTTTTTCACTAACCACACATAAACATTGCTTTCTCAACAACACAATCATGTAAATACATGCTGCTCACATATTATTGTAGCCCAGTTTGTGCTGATTACAGTGTTATTAGAATTTAGCCATTTAAATGTTTATAAGCAACTGAAAAAAGCATAAATGTCAGGGTATGTTAAAACTTCTTCAGGCCCCAAAACACCCTCAGACACCAGAGGGTTAATGCCATTGGTGAGACTGACCCCTTAGCTGCAGCATGAATGTTTTATGTAATTGTAAATCTTTGCTAAGTAATTGGAAACTTGTTTTAAAAATGTGAAATAATATAATGATATCTCATATGATTACATAAATGATTACTAAAAGTTTCAATGTTGACGGAAATTACATAAGTCATTTAACTTGATTCATACTACAAATGCTGTCAAATGAACTTCATTTGTATTGAACCTTGAATACCCTTTTAAAAGGGTATCATTTCTCCCAAAAAAAAAAAAAATAAATAAAAATCTGGTGTGAGTGCTGAAATTTGAGTTGACTGAACACAGTCTGGAAACAACAAGACTAAGAAGTTAGAAGGTTAGAGGTTTGCAGTTCCAAACATGGGAGGAAGATAAAAGGTTATAATTAATGATAGAGTAGAAAATTACCTGGAGTTTGTCCATTGATTATTCCACCTGTCAAATACAGAATATACACATTATGCTTTAATAACAAGAAAGCATAGTTAAAATACTTATTTAAATATGTATTTGTAATGTCAAATTCTTGGTCACACTTCTGAATTGGTAGAGTTGTAAACCCCTCACCATAAATTAGCAGCAGTTGAGACACAAACAATGAGATTAAAAACCTCATTATGAGAAACTTCACCTCATCCACCTGCACATTTATATGTACACACACACACAAAATAAAATAAACGATCATTAACATTAAAATAATGTTAATTTAGAAGCAAACATCCTATATAATAAGTATTATTAAAAATAAATCAGTGTACACACATTTTTGCAAAAAGTGCAAATACAATTTTCAGAACAAGCATTGGTGTATTTACAAAAGAAGAATCACAATTTTAAAAAAAAATACATTGAAAGAATGAAATACATAAAAGTCATTTTACCAGAGATAAATGCAGAGCAGAGCAAATTCAGGGAGATTCTATCTTCAGCAGCTTTACCAAAATACGCTGCTGCTGAACTGGAGGTGTCAGAATATGGTCAGTGCCTTTATTTATAAATGTGGGAAGACCATGACTCAAACTACAAGGTATTGTTGATCACTCAACTGTAACAAACCAGTTTTTCCATTCCATACCTATAGTCTGTCATTTAATGAGTGTCACCTTTAGTCATATGTTATGCAATATAGATTGTTTCAAAGCAGTTTCAGTTTTAATTTGGTTAATTCAGCATGCTCTGTAGGAAAAAAAAAACCTTGGAAGACACCAGGCTTAGTCAGGGTTTAGTTCTCCTCTGATCAAACGGTGTGGTTATGATTCCAGGCTGCATCACGGTAAGGTTATAGAATTATAGATTGGCATCAATAATTCAGTATTTCCTTGTATAGTTGCCATTTAGGCAGAAATGTTTTCAATTTATTCTTGAAAAGTCATACATGAAGATGGAATGAATACTGAATAATCAAGGAAATCAGAACCATAAAGAGACTCATTCTCACACATTTATTGTCATCTTATGATCTGATTCTCATGTTCCTCATTGCAAGTGATCAGTTATTTCACAGATCTTCAGCATTATGAAACTACAGTGGCATAAATTTCTAGTGTAGCTGTCCAATTCAGTCACATCTGGTTACCCAGAAATTCAATGTGGGTTCACTGTGATTGTGTGATGTGCAAAATAAGCTCCACTTTGCATCACCACCTTAACCCTCTGGGGTCTGAGGGTGTGTTGGGGGCCTGGAGAAGTTTTGACATGCCCTGACATTTGTGTTTTTTTTTGTTTTTTTTTGAGTATCTTAAAAAAATATTAATGGCTGAAGTCTGATAACACTGTATTCAGCACAAAATGGGCTACAATAGTATGAGAGCAGCATGAAAGTACATGTTTTGTGTTTTTGAGAGAACAATGTTTATGCATGGTTAGTGAAAAACTAATTTTTTTAAGTTACTGAAATAAGGTCATAAAACATACAGAATATTTGTTAAGATTTTTGAGAACTGGATTTAGTAGACTAGAGTTTTTGCTACAACATGATGTGAAAATTATCCTGTTCACTCCTTCACGGAAAAAATTATATTGACTTAACATTTGTAAAACATATTTTGTGATAGAATGCCCTTAGGTGAGGGAGTGACAATGGCCATGCATATTTAGTGATTCACACCTGAGAGACAAAGGGCCTCCCATAATGGGCCATCAATATGAATGTGACTGAGCCCGAGGCAGGTATGAAAGAGTGTGAGGAGAGTAAAATAATGTGGGTTTTTGATTATTATCTGTAATTTATTTGCAATACAGTATAATAAAAATATACACGATGAAGGTCAAGGACACATGATTGAACATACTGATCTGAACATTGAAACTTGAATTGTGACATACCTTTGTGCCAAACATTCATTCATAGTGTTAACACTCACACTACTTTTATATATTGTGGTTTTATATGTTATAAAACATTAAACAAACATCCTGGCGTTGTGAAGCATTTAGACAATGAAATGACATATTTCAAAATGTTTAACTTGATTTCATTCATGTAGTCATGAATTATAGTTATTTCAAAATGTTTAACTTTATTTCATTCATGTAGTCAGGAATTGTAGTTTGGGAAAAGTCTAACTAGTAAAATGTGTACAAGTTATGGCACAATAACACAATAATAAAACAACAACAGATGCAAGTAATCTTAGGCTACTCATCACAGTGATATCCTCCAATGGATCCAGCTGCGCGACACATCGCGTTGTGTTCTTCTTCTTTGGAGGTGCCTGGGGTGAGAGGTGTTGAGCATGTGTGGGAATACTCCTTGACTCAGAACCACAGTTTTGGGGTTTAGCTTGGTTGACTGGGGGTTGCCTCATTGTGATGTAGAGGGGAACGCTCTGACTGTGTTCTCTGTTCATGCACCAAATTGCAGTTCAGACTATCTAGCCTTTCAGGATTGGTTAATCCAGGGGCTGAAAGGTACTGGGAGGCTAGAAGGACAGCCTGTCTGGGAAAGTCTATCCCAGACTGCTGGAAAGGGGAATCCAGACAATTGTCAAAACTCAGCTGAAAGAGGAACTATGTGGACTAATGGCTAACATTAAAATTGTCACTGGGTATCCAGTCACAGGTGAAGAAATCAAAGGAAATGGATCAAAAAGAAAAGAAAAAGAGCAACAGAAATTATTACAATTCAAAATA
Source organism: Tor tambroides (assembly GCA_021397915.2). NCBI lineage: Eukaryota > Metazoa > Chordata > Actinopteri > Cypriniformes > Cyprinidae > Tor > Tor tambroides. The sequence continues at coordinate 7,116 of JAFVLL020036521.1, read as the reverse complement.
AAAAAATGATCAATTATAAGAGAATGTGCTTAGCACATGATTATGTGAGAGATTTTTACTAGAAACTGATCGCACACTGGATAGTCCTGTCATGATAACAAACCAGATTAAATTAATTTCCAATCCCTGCCAAAGTACAACACAGGACGAGGGGGAAACCGTCTCACACACACACCTCTTAATTCTACTCAGGTGGGGAAGAGGAAGTCATGCTATCACTAGAGGCACACTTATCTAATATTGCAAACAGTCCTGCTGCAACTGCAAAATACAGAAAGTGTAAAAAGATTGGAAACTGCGCTAAACTGTGTTGATCTGCAAAATCAATTACGTGTGAGGTCCATGAAATTGAATTACCAGAAGTGAGTGTACAGTACGCAGAATACTCTGTACGCAGAATATCCTGCCTTACAGCACTTATGCATACCATTTCAGTAATGTTGTACTGCCGCAACCCATAACCAGGCTTGTGATGCACTTAATCCTCTGGGGTCGCATACCACACGTTTGTCACGTTTTTTCTTGATGACCGTGAAAAGAACTAAAAATACTCTGTCATTTTTGATCATACAGATAAGAATAAGGCATTGTTTGAAACTGCAAAGGGTCTACTTTTATTTGTATATAGTCATAATAACAAAACAATGTGCTTTTGTAAAATAAAGAAAATAAAAAGGGTGCACTCTCTGCTGTCTCGGTCTCTGTCAACTTTCTTCACAGACATGTAAATAAAACAAACTGAATCTCAGTGAATACTTGCCTCATAGTTATGATAAATGTATTATATAGAAAGCTTGAAATGTCTACTTTTCAATGCAGTAAATCACATTGAAAACAAATATTCTCTGATAAAGTAATCCATATGAAACCAGTGCGAGGTCCAGTTTTTCCCATCTGGGCTCATTATCTGTAATGTGATCACGCCCACGATCTGCAAATGCCATTGTCACTCCTTCACATACAGCCTTTCTAATACAAAACATGTCTTAGAAATGTTAAATATATTGCTTTTTGTGAACAAGTGAACAGGATGATTTTCACATCATATTGTAGCAAAAACTCTAGTCTTCCACGTCCAGTTCTCAAAAGTCTTGTGAACAAATGTTCTGTATGTGTTTTATGGCCTTATTTCAGTTACTTATTTTTTTTTAGTTTTTCACTAACCATGCATAAACATTGTTCTCACAAACACAAACATGTACAAACACGTTGCTTACATATTATTGTAGCACAGTATGTGCTGATTAAAGTGTATTCAGACAATGTGTTTTAATATGTTTTTAAGATACTGAAAAAAACACAAATGTCAGGGCTTGTCAAAACTTATCCAGGGCCCCAAAACCCCCTCAGACCCCAGAGTGTTATAGTCCATGTTTAAAACAATGTCTTTAAAGTTTTTCCTATGAATAATTCACACTCCAAACCAATTCCAGATTAACCTACACATTGTGCTAAAAATATGAAGAACAAATATCAGTAGATACTGATGAACATGACTCATGCATTCATACAGTACCTTAATAGGTAAAGTTGCATACATTGTTGTCACACACAGCACTCATTAAGTATGTACAGTTCTGTAAATTGATATGAGGAAGGTTTAATCAATTTTGTATAAGTACATTCATACTTAGGTCTCAAGAATGAAGAACTGTGATCAGTGAAAGACCGAATGGTGACTGGGTCAGTCTTTTATCAATGGACTGCTGAAGTCCTCACTCCTACCTTCCACAAATGATAAGCTTGAGGCATAACCAAGCAGTTCCTGAGCTAGGGTTACTGTATGTTAATGTTAACCCCACCTCCACAAGAGATAGTGTTGTTTATCTTAAGGCAAAAGTCATTCTTTTGTTGTCCACAAAGCCTGATCTCATCAGAATGAGTTGTTCCACACATTGTGTGGATAGGGCATTGCCATCTTGCTGATATTCTCTGCACCTGCTTTACTGCTTGTCTTCTGGTTCTACCAATAAATCCTGTTTGAATTAATTAAATTTTCCTCTGTTGATCTACTATTAACGAACAAGAAACTGATAAATTCAGTTCAGTTCAATTTTATTTATATAGCACATTTAAAAAACAACCATGGTTGACCAAAGTGCTTCACAATGTCCGGAAAAGCTCACACCCAAACAAAACAAATACAGTAAAAACGTCACAATGTCTCAACTCAACTCAAAATAAAAGCCAGGGAATACAGGTGTGTCTTAAGCAAACACTTAAAAATTCCAACAGTCCGAGCAGTTCTTATGTGTACAGGTACACTATTCCACAAATTAGGTGTCACCACTGAAAAAGCTCTGTCACCTTTATTTTTTAATCTGGTTCTCGGAACATCGAGGAGCACCTGATTAGATGACCTCAGTGCTTTAACAGGAGCGTGGACATGTAAAAGCTCTGATAAATAGGCAGGCGCCAACCCATTTGAAATCTTAAAAACCAACAATAAAATCTTGAACTCAATCCTGAAGCGGACAGGAAGCAAATGTAGTGAAGCTAAGACTGGGGTAATGTACTCATACTTTTTAGTCCCAGTTAAGAGCCGAGCTGCTGCGTTCTGGACTAACTGTAAGCGTTGAAGAGATGACTGATCCAAACCAACATATAAAGAGTTACAGTAGTCTAGTCTAGACATTATAAAAGCATGAATTACACTTTCAAACTCCTTACACGACAGGTAGGGCTTGACTTTAGCCAGCAGTCTCAGATGAAAGAAACTGGCTTTTACAACAGAACTAATCTGTTTTTCAAATTTAAAAGCACTGTCAAAAATCACACCGAGATTCTTGGTAAATGGGTGAACATACAATCCTAAATTACCAAGTGCATCTATACAATCACTTGGATCCCCTGGACGACCAAACACAACAATCTCAGTCTTATTTTCATTAAGACAAAGAAAGTTCTGATTGTTGTAGAAATTTCCCTCTATTAATAAAACCACGGTCAGAGATAGAGTCTTTTGAGAATTTATTCTTGCAAGAAGGTCAGACAATACAGCAGTGAGCTCTGCAATATGTGTGACAAAACTAAGTGTGCCTACTCCTCAGTTTTTTTTATACCCTTTTGACCCATTGTTTTCAATGGCTATCTCCCAATACTACCATAGCCTATATAGCTAAGTAAGTGCGATAAACACATTTGATATGTTTCATTCCTCACGTAGTGGCTTCCCGAAATCCTCATGATATCCTGTTTTTCCCTCAGCAAGCAAGAACAAGCAGGTCATCTTGACATATTCTCGTGCAAGGCAGAGGCAGGCATCATAGGCCCTGTGCTCAAACAGTTATATGATGTTATATGGCTACTCGTGGTATAAAAGAATATTGAACATATGAATATGAAAATATGGAAGAGTAAATATTGAATAATAAAAAATCCTTTCACATGATCCAGCCCATGTTTTTAAATCTCTCAAGCAATTTAGTAATGACCAAAATGAAGCTTTGTCATTTGTTTTGACAGGCAAATAAATTTGTACATCATCCGCATAACAATGGAAAGGGATATTGTGTTTTCTAAAAATATACCCCAAAGGCAGCATATACAAAGAAAACAACAGCCCAATATGGATCCTTGGGGGACGCCACAGGAAAGAGGGGCAGCAGATGAAGAAAATTCACCAAGTTGAACAGAAAACTTCTATCTGTCAAATACGATTGGAACCATTTAAGGGCTATGTCCTTAATACTGACGCACTGTTCAAGTCTAGATAAGAAAATCGAGTGGCTGACCGTATCAAAAGCCGCAGTCAAATCCAAAAGGACTAAAACAGCAGAGTTACCAGAGTCCACAGCTAAAAGAAGATCATTAGAAACTCTTAAAAGAGCAGTTTCTGTACTGTGACGGGGCTTAAAACCAGACTGAAATTTTTCCAAAATACTAAATTCATCTAGAAATGATTAAAAACAACTTTCTCCAAGATTTTGGATAAAAAAGGGGAGTTTAGATATAGGTCTAAAATTAGACAAAATTGAAGGATCCAAATTATTCTTTTTTAGAAGCGGTTGCACAATGGCATGTTTAAAAACAGCTGGTACACACCCTGAGCTGAGAGATGTATTAACCAAAGATACAATGCTTGGCCCAACAGTGTCAAAAACATCTTTAACTAAGCGTGCAGGAATACTGTCAAGGGGGCAGTTTGTAGGACATAGCTGTTTAACTATGTCAGAAAGATGGGGAAATGTCAGCTCAAACTGCTGGAAGACAGCTGGGCAAAAAGAGAAAATAGGGAGGTCAATGATAACCGTGGTGGGTGGAAAACTAAGACCAGCAATCTCTTCCTGAAAAAAATTTCAGGAAGTTTTCACATAGAAGTAAAGATGGTACAATACAGTCTGAATCACGTGAGTTAACAAGAGAATTAAAAACATTAAAAAGAACCTGAGGCTGCTGTTTGTAACTGGCTACAATATCAGAATTTTTTTGTTTGTTTTAGCAGATTTTACTGCTCTCTGGTATTTACATAATGCATCCTGCATCATTTCAAACGAGATTTTTAGTTTATCGTTTTTCCACTTTCTCTCAGCTACTCTGCAGGCACCTCTGCAGGTAGTGTCATTCAACCAGGGTTCAGACAAAACTTTAGGATGTTTTTTCCTCAACGGAGCAACAGAGTCCAATATCTCAGTGCAAATACAGTCAAATAAGACAGTAAATTCTTCTACACTGAGATCACAGTCATCAAGATTGAACAACGAGTCTTTAAAAACACTAGAAAATGGTGAGGCAGTTAAAGGGTTAATTGCCCGCACACTTCGAGCAGAAGCACAGGTGGAAATCTCCCACAGTAAATAAAACAAGCAGGTGATCTGAAATACCTGTGTCACATACTGTATATCACTGATAGTAATACATAAACCATACGACAACACAAGGTTCAAAGTATCTCGCTCCAGGACATTTAAGGAACCCATCTCACCTGAAAAGCAGGTCAAATCATTGCAGGTGATCCCACCCACCCGACACACAGCTTCTTCAATCTGCTGCCATCAGGGAGGAGACTGCGGAGTCTCCAGGCCACAGGGTTTCCACGGGGTCTTAAATGTCTTAAAGTCTTAAATTTAGTTCTTAAAAAGTCTTAAATTGTATAATAAAGTCTTAATTATGATTTCAGGATGTCTTAAATTTGGGGCCAGAAAGACCAGATTTGCGATATGGCTGAATGTGTCAATTAAATTTCAATAGGCTTTGATTTCACTAAATAAACATGAGCGCTGCACATTTAAAGTCTGGTGCTGCGCTGCTTTGTGTACTGTCTTTACCGGGAAACCGTTACATTTGTGCCAAACACGACACCTGCTGGCAGAGAATGAATGAGTAAGTTACCATAGGTTAAACTAGTGTGCGTACGAGTGCCTTCTTTCGCTGCACGATTGAGAAAATAAAATGCATTTAGAATTATCATATAATTTAAGATATGGGGGCAGAAAATGTATAGCCTATATATCATTTCATATAGTTAATATCACACGAAGAGTGCCGTTTTTTCTACAAAAGTCAGCACGATTACAAATGTGATATTGATTTTATGCAACAGTTCAGTAAACAAGAAGTTAATATTAAGAGACTTGCGTTTAGACACCATATTTCCTGCTTTTGCTCTATTTCGCCAGCAAAAAACATTCCAAATACAGCCACAGCACTGTTTTGCGTCTCTGAGCAACATGACACTGTTTTGTTCCTGAATGAATCATCCGTTAAATGAGTCGGTTCAATGGCAATGACTTGCTGCTACCTACTGTCGGTTTTAATTTAACATGTAAAGTATCTTCATTTTTTAAAATAATTTCAAACATCAGTTTTCAACGTTTTGTTTCAAACATTAAAACATTATTTATGCATTTGTAACTGCAAGTTAAAGCATTCTATGTCCCTCTGAGTTGCATTAAACAGTGGGTAAATATATCTATTCCACTTCAGATACATCTCCTGTGTTTCCTCTGCATTGCAAAGATAAATTTTGTTGATACTGATTTCATTTGCTTGGTAACAGCCCAAATGCAAGAATTTGACACAAAAGATGATTGCACACTTTTAGAAAAAATGGCTTAAAGGTAAAAATGCCCATAAAACTTCAGAAAAAAGATTGGAAAGGTTAATTTCTATCACTGCTGTGAACTGACCACACAGAATATGAAGAATATGAAAAAAATTCAGGAGTCAGCTGTCTACGGTAATCTTTAAGATACACAATAACATACTCAGCAAAATATTGTCTAATTATTGTTATCGATAAAATCCCAGAAAATGTCAAGATACCATTTTCTGTCAATATCGCACACCACTATTCATGTTAATTTATGTAACAATTTATTTATAATAATTGTTTAAATCAATATAATAATTAATACTCGACTCATCAATTTTCTTAAAAATGGTTTAAAGGCTGAAATGTAAAGTTTATCATTTTATAAAACTTTTTGTTTTGTGAAAACTTGTATCTGAACTGTAAATTATGCTTTTTAAGTTTTTAAAAAAGTTTACCGTTTAATATGGTACTATAGGCATTGCCCCACCTCGCTCATATGGTATTAATTTTATTTGTGCAGATCTTAAAAAAGGTCTTAAAAAGTCTTAAATTTGAGCTTAAAAATCCTGCAGAAACCCTGTGTCACGGTGCACACAGCAGGGAGGAACAAGGAACACGGAGATGAGGACGTAAACCCAAATAATAGAATTTAATGATGACATCAAGGCAGGGCAGGACAAGGCAAGGCAGAGCAGACACGGACAAGATACACCGGGGAGTAACGAGTAGACCAGACAACACGTAACTGAACGGGCAAGAACTAATATACACAGACTAATCAGACAAACACAGCTGGACAGACTTAACTAATAATCACATGAAACAAGGACAGGAAACAAACCAAATAAGGACACAAGAGGCAGGAACACATGACAGACACGACAGAACCCTGACAGTACTCCCCCCTCCGGAAAGGCTCGTCCCGAGCCTTAACAGTTCCATCAGGGAGGGGGGGTGGGCGCTCTGGAGGCCCCTCAGGACAGACATCCACAGGAACACAGGACGGGGACCTCCAGAGCAGAACAGACAGACGGAGGCCCCGGCGGAGCTGGGAGCTCTGGAGGCCATGGCGGTGCAGGGAG
>JAFVLL020036520.1:0-28811 GCA_021397915.2 Tor tambroides | reverse complement strand
CAAATAAGACGAGGAATAAGGACATAAAAATTAAGATATTTGTTACTTTAATTCAACCTCTTAACACCTGTGTCTTAGAAGAACCAGGGTTCCCACTCTTTAGAAAATTTAGGTAGCCTAATTTCAAGAACTAAGAGTCATTTTATACGTTTTATAAATATACATTTTCTTAGCTGTGCCAAGCTCTAAAATATTTGATCATAAAAATATTCTTGAAAATCCTTATCCCTAATGATTATGTCATGAACAACTGGAAAGTCATAAGGGCCTTAAAATATTATAGTAGACAATGGGGGCCTTATAGAGTCAAAAATGTTGAGAACCATTGAATTACAACATTCTTTTGTTTAAATTGTTTTGTTTGATTAGTTTAGGTTAGAGGGAAAACGTTAAGGAATTTATGGAGCTGTTAAGGAAAAACAAAACTTTTTTTTTCTGGCATGTTCTCAAACCGAAGCAGTGGAATTATTTAAAATTAAACGATATGTTCTCTTAATAATAATAAGTGAATCTAATATGACTTCTTTAAAAATTGATAGGGACATAAAAATGCACTGTATCATAGAAATGACTTTTCCTTACATTCACAAACAAAACAAAGCAACTCAGAATGTTTTTCATGCAACATTCTTGTAACCTAGCCAGGTTTTTGTCGAGATGTCAATGCAAGAAACATGTCCCTCTATGTTGCTCCAAATAAACATGAGCATGGAGATTTAATCAAGATGTCTAAATGTGATCATGGAAGAGTACAAACAGACTAGGAAAGCTAGCAAATCCTGCCAACTGGCAGAACATTCCAGAAAGTTTAGCTCATTATAAGGGTTTACACCTCTTTCAAGTAACTTTGTTTCTATAAAATTCTTTCATCAGGACAACTGCGATTTATGCATCTTATTTTAAACATTTCTCTCCTTAAAAAATGCTGTGTTACTATGATGTGTCAGAGAAATCGTGAAACATGAGTAGACAAAATACTGTTAGATTCCTTTTACCAAGGAATTTGTGATAGAAGTATATAGGTCAGCTCAGTGAAGATCTAATGTCAGAGATTTTTTATTGACTTGTGAATGCCAAAAACAACAGCTATGATTTGATAAGATAAAGTTACACAGCATAAAGGTACAGTGTGAAGATGTCAGGGATTCATAAACAATGACTACTATTACTCCATTGTTGTTTATTACATATTTCGAGAGTTTGTTGAGTATTTTATCAACAAAACAACATTCTGTCACCTCTCAGCCCACACACCATGACAAAAGCAGTCTAAGAGAGCCGTCTTTTGTTAGAAGATCAGGTGTATGGGCTATAATGTCTTATTACGAGATGTATGTGGTTGACTTTTTGGTTTAATATCTTGAAAGCTCATAAAATGGGGAATTCTTCAAGTGAGCGCATACACACACACACACACACATACACATACACATACACACACAACGTAAGAATGACTTTGATGCTGCTGGGGCTTTTCCTTCTTAAACAATGAACGCTTTCACTGGCATCTCCAGGTGAAATGAGGGGATTGTGGGCCGCCATCTGGACGCTGTAGTGACTCGACGTGCAGACAACAGGACAACTGCTTCTCAGCACCTTTCATTTGACTTAAAGTTCAAATACACAGAATACAAGTAGAAGTTACACAGAATACAGTAGAAGTTTTTTTTTTTTTTGTCAGCGCTGTTCTAGCTTTACACTAATTTTACAAGGAAATTTTTTTATTTATTAAAAAAAATAAAATCCATAAATAATAATAATGGGCAACGATTAATCGCATCCAAAATAAAAGTGTTTGTGTACATAATGTGTATGTGTGTGTGTATGTACTGTGAATATTTATTATGTATATATAAATACACACACATGCATGTATATATTTAAGAAAAATGTTATGTTTATGTATTAAATATCTTTATATATGATATAAATTATATGAATAGAAATATATACATGTAAATACATGTAAATATTTTCAAAATATATACTGTATGTGTGAGTCTTTATATATACATAATAAATATACACAGTACACACACATATATTATGTAAACAAAAACTTTTATTTTGGATGTGATTAATCATTGTTCAGCACTAAGAAGGTGCAGTAGGCCTATATTTTATATAAATATTTTACAGTTTGTTTGTTGGTCTTTGCCATTGTCATGAGTTACAGTGAGACTGAAAGCAAGAATTTCAATGAGGAACCTTCATCTCCATTTTTTATGAATGAAGTACACTGAAAAAATGACTGTAAATTTCCGAGATGTCATTATCATAAGATGTCATAGTGATGTTACACATGCTTGCACAAGTTTGTAGTCTCTGCCCTGAACTTTAAAACAAAATGCATATGATCATATGGGAAGTTCTATTATGTGTTTCATCAATTACATAATGGATTTTTTTTCTATTATGTAAAACTGTTTCTGTTATGTATGAAACTGTTTTAGATAACCAACCAAAATGAGCATTCTTTCATAACATAAACATAAGTTCTGCATTTAAAATAATGAGCGCATGTGCTTCCACAGTTCCTGGTCTTGGTATTGCAGTGTAAATTAAGCAATGTAGAATAACAAATGAGCTGGGCTAGTTGTCACACAGGACTAATCTCAGTTTCAGGGTCAAAAGTCCAGTTACAGAATGGAGGTTTTATGTAGCAGTGATTGTTTTAGATTTGTTAGAGTGTGATTATTTCCTACAAAGAAAAAACTGAATGTGATCATATTTTGTAATAAGTTTATACTATAGTATTATTTTACTGAACATACTATAATGATGAACAGTAACACAGCAGAGCGAGGACTTTTATTCTGAAATATCAAATTTAGGTTAGTGCTCAAATCAGGAAGTTATCCTTCACCTTTTCAACTCAAACCACGTGCATGTGACGGAGTGTTATACGTCTTATTATGGACTTACAACTCGAAATTTCCCAGATATACTCAATATTATTGTAGTGTTTAGACTCTGCAATCAAAGTTAAAAAGGTCAGGCTTTTAGTCTAAGTGAGGGCATACAGTAAACCCTCATGTCTCCTCCTTTGGCGGGCGCTGAGCTGGTCCGCTCGCCGGTGCAGCTGTACCACTATCTGCTGCAAGCTCCTGCCAACAGCAGCCATGCAAAAACACTACCAACACGCCATCAGACAGGTACTTTTATAGACGTGAAATACTGTGAAGAATATAACTGAAGAAGTAGTCTGTGTAAAATCAACTGTCCCGCTGTCAGGTCTGAATGTGTTTTTATGCGGATGAGGATGATCCAGAAAGGATTCAGATGATCATTCAAAGAGCCATATCTGATGCTGACTGGATATTAAATAAAGTAATTATCTTTGGCACCGAAAAAAATACCAATAGTCATTGTTAAAATTACTTCTGATCATGTGTTGTATACTAAAAAGAAGTGACTAACGTTACTGTGGAGAAATGTTCGTCAGGCTGACTCAGAACTTAAAAGGTCATGCACAGACTGCTATACAGCTCCTAATGAAACTGAAATCATACCCACAGGTTATAGATAAACACCATATAATCCATATATAAACTTAATCCATATAAACGTTGTCAGGTATAACTAGGGTTGCCACCTTCAGCGAGGCAAAATAAGGGACATCCATTCAGGGCCAAACTAGCGTTCCCCTCCCAGTCCTTACAAAAGAACATATTAATATTGTTATTTTAAATTTGATTATTTATAATTATTAATTATTATTAGTCTTTTTTGACAGCTCTGCAGCTGTTGGATGAGATGAATTTTTATTATTTTATTTGATTATTTTTTTTATTAATTTGCTTAAATTAGGGCTACATTTATTTGTCCCATTTTTATCTAAATAATTTAGCATTTAATTTGGATAGAGAGTCGGACTTGTAACCCAAAGGTCGTGGGTTCGAGGCTCGGGTCCGGCAGGGATTGTAGGTAGGGGGAGTGAATAACCAGCACTCTCTCCACCCTCAATACCACGACTGAGGTGAGACCCTTGAGCAAGGCACCAAACCCCCAACTGCTCCCCGGGCGCCGCAGCATTGGCTGCCCACTGCTCTGGGTGTATGTTCACTACTGTGTGCATGCACTTGGATGGGTTAAATGCAGAGAACAAATTACAAGTATGGGTCATGATACTTGGCCACACACCACTTCCCTTTCCCTTCCCTATATATTTATCATTAATATAAATGATTAATAAATAGGGTCTAACATTAATTATAATCTATTCATTCATTTGAATAATAATGTCTAAAATATAATAATATAAAATTAAACCAAGTGGATGCTGCACACTGGTGGTGGTTGAGGAGAGACCCCCCCACATGATTGTAAAGCGCTTTGGGTGTACGGCAATACACAATAAAGCGCTATATAAATGCATCATTCATTCATTCATTCATTCATATAATAATTATTAATGATTAATAATAATTATGTCTACCAAGCTCTGATAATGTATGGAATATTACTTTAACAGACTATCCGAATTTTAATAAAACAATAGGCCTATACCTTTAGAAGCACAGATGTGTCTGTCACTTTAAAAAAATTCTGCCATAATTTACCCAGGTTGTTCTAAACCTGCATGAAGTTCTTTTTGCTTTTGAACACAAAAGAAGATACTTTGAAGAATGTGGGTGACTAAACTGCTGCTGGTCTTCAGTAACTTCCGTAGTAGAGAAAAAAATATTATCAGAGTCACTGGGGACCAGAAATTGTTTGATTACCCACATTCTTCAAAGTATCTTCTTTTGTGTTCAACAGAAGAAAGAAATAATTACAGGTTTGGAACAACTTGTGGGTTTGTAAACGGTGGCAGTTTTTTTTTTTTTTTTTCATTTTTGGGTGAACTATCTCTTTAAGTCAGTTCACCGTGAGCAACTGAAGCGCTTCTCTGCAAACTGCGCGTTCATTATTAGTTACTGGACAGACCAGGGGCGCCGTAAGGGGGGGGAAAGAGACGATTCCCAAGGGGCCCCACTGAGGGGGGGCCCCGAGGGGGAAACGTGATTTCACCGAGAGGAACGCTAGAGCTCCTGCATTTCGCTTCTCCGGCTCCGTGGGCTGTGGACTATTTTACGCCCTAGGGCTGGGCTTCGGCCACTTCACATCATGTTCAGACGCGGGACGGGCCTCGGGCCTGTTTTAGGCTTCTCCTTATTTATATATTTTATCCATCATTTAGTGATGAAAAATTCCTGACATTAGTAGCGGTTCGAGAATGAAGGGTGTCCTGCAGCAGAAAGAAGCAGCGCGTCAGCGCAGCTGAAGAGTCTACCAAATACACGCAATAAAGCTTTCTGGGCCGTAAAGCCCCAGCAAAGTAATTACCATGAATGCTATCTGGGGGAAATAGTAAGGAGATATTTTAATTTACTAATAAAGGAGTGTTTTCTACAATAAAATGAAGATGAAGATGGATCGATCCTGACTCCGCCGTCTCTCATTAGACGTCGCCTCTTTAGAGAGAAATGCATCTTCACGACTATAAATGAAAGAGTTTTTGTTTTCGATTTGATTTATTTCGTTAAGAAGTAATTTAAAGCTTTCTATATATATATATATATATTTATCATGTCTGTGAGGCATGTATTCGCTGACTTTCGATTCATTTTTGTGAAGCGCTCCTGTTCAAGACGAGATGGCAGAAAGCGCATCATGGTTTTCTTTGTTTTATAAAGTTATTTTATATGTTTTATAAAATGTTTTGTTGATATTGTGAGTGCACACAAATAAATGTAGACCCTTTACAGTTCCGAATGATGGATTACGCTTACTTTTATGAGCAAAAATTATAGCATAATTTGTTTCCATTGAAAAAACTGCAATTGATTGCGCTGCTGCCTCCAAGAACTACTGATGCAGTGCACATTTATCTAGGTTTAACGTTTAAACATTGTTATATGCTTGAACTGTTTTAGTATATTTAGATTTTATTTTAGGCAAGTCCTGATGATTTGAGAAGGCTAAATTGATCAAACATGGCTATGATCAGCCTGCTGGTCTGCCGCTGGCCACTTGGTCATTACTTTAAGAAAGAAAAAGAATTAATTAACGAACAAAAAATGCTCCAAACGTTTTTCTAAATTAACTTAATAAAAAAACGAAACGAAATATAATCACTTTGCCATTAATCCAAAACTGAACTAAAACAGTATAATCTGATTTTGGAGAAGGGGAAAAGACGGGTCTGGGTCGCTCAGGGCTCCCACCCGATACGCCCTTTACCCCCCCCCCACCCCCCACCCCCCACCCCCCACCCCCCACCGGAGGGGCCCAAGTGAATATGCTGTTCAGGGGGCCCAGAATCCGTAGCGACGCCCCTGGGACAGACCCATTGATAACTTTCCCGTTCAGCCCTTCTTCTGGAGAGCCTTGTGTTCAAAGGGCAGACGTGAGCTCTAGATGTTTTAAACCGCGCAGGTTTAGAGCATGCTGCGCTCGCGTGAAAGGGCTTGAACGGCGGGCGTTCTGGAGACTCCGTCGCTACGGAAACAAAGAAGCCAAAATGCAATCACGCGCAAATGAGCTTCTCTAATACCTCGTATGAAATTGATTTCATTATAATTGCTATTAGTATTATAAACAGTGCAAAATACTTATTTGTTGATTGGCATTTGTAAAATACGGGACAAATCGCTTCCCGTATTGATTTGATACGGGACGCATCATTTTACCTTTGGGCACAGGACGATTCCGTATTTTAAGGGACGGGTGGCAACCTCTAAGTATAACAATTAATTTGATGTTACTTGATAGGCTTTTGTAAGAGCCTTTACGTGAAAGGGCTTGAACGGCGGAGCGCTTCTGAGACTCCGTCATACGGCAAAGAAGCCAAAATGCAATCACGCGCAAATGAGCTTCTCTAATACCTCGTATGAAATTGATTTCATTATAATTGCTATTAGTATTATAAACAGTGCAAAATACTTATTTGTTGATTGGCATTTGTAAAATACGGGACAAATCGCGTCCCGTATTGATTTGATACGGGACGCATCATTTTACCTTTAAATACAGGACGATTCCGTATTTTAAGGGACGGGTGGCAACCCTAAGTATAACAATTACCTGATGTTACTTGATAGGCTTTTGTAAGAGCCTTTACGAGTATCCGATAATGTTCTGACAAGTCATAGGTCTTTACTTCCACATTACATTTAATGTTTATTTTGTATATTTTAATGAAATGTTAATAAAAAGATGTAATGTTCCATATGTGTATTTTGGTGTCTTTGGCAAACCCAGTTATTACGGTGCCTACAGTACTGCCACCAACCTTCCCAAACTAATTGAACAATTTAGTAACTGATCATTCTATTAATGTGAAATGGTATGTAGGCAATGCACTGAGCTCATTTTGATTTTTTTTAAAAATAATAATAATCATTTTGTTCTTGTGACGAAGCAGGTATGGTTTTTATGAAGATGATTGTTAGTTTGGTATCACCTGATGTTCTGTCATATTATCAAAGTTTGTGGCATAGATTATGAAATAATATAAAGTTATGTGAGTCACTGTCCAAGAATATATTTAATCATGAGACATTTCCTAAATCACTGTAGTAATTCTCGGAATATCATTGATTTATTGATATCTACTGGAAGCTTTCCTGTAAAAATTAAGATTTATGGCAGGTCAAATGTGTCATGCTCTTACAGGTATCAATGTTATATTGGTACTGTATTTTGAAGTAATTCAGTTACCGTGTCAACATCATTGCTTGGGTGATAAACACACAGTAAAGTAGTAAATGCAAGAGAAAGAGCTATGTTATGTTTAAATGTGTGAAGTAATATTTTCTTGAGGGGAATGCGTTCTAAAACCAAAACGGTTCATCAGTACGTTATTGTGTTTAATACCTTTAAGAGGTTTTAGTGAAGGGGTTGGTTGTGAAACAAAAGCATCACACTCTTAGCTGTGAAATCCTGTAACGTGGTTGCTATGTGTGACTTTCATTAGTTGCTAAACTATAGATGGAAACTTCATTGCAAAATCAAAAAAACTTAGATCATTTCAAGTTTAAATAGCAATGATGTCAATTTGGGTGAATCAAGCCCATGTATGGTCCTTTTTTTTTGCAATATAGGCCTGTTGCAAATAAATATAGTTGTGCATAATGAAAGTGATAATAGGATAAGGACTGACAATAGGAATCCACTATAATTGCTTTATGATATAATATTTTTGCAGTTAACCTGTAAACTAACAGAAATGGCAGCTGTATCATTAAGAAACAGTCAAATTATCATATGATTTTCTCATGCACAACATGTCTGAAAGTATAATTCAGTAATCCTTGAAAATAAGATACAGATCTCCTTCAATCTTCATCAGACTCAAACTCAAAGCTCTCAGCTACTCTGACGTACTTGCAATTTCTGTGAGAAAGTTTAGTGTATGATTCTTATTTTGAAGAGCTTTCATAATGAAAGAAGAAGGAAGACTTTATATTGCTCACGTGGTTTTGGGAAATTCAAAGAAGTCTTAAGAGCAGTGTGTGGTAATAAAAGAGCTTTCTGATTTTCCCAATAGCTTAGACATTTCCTAGAAACAATAACACATTTCTACAAAAATAAACAATAGTATACCAGATTTTGCAAACTTCAAACCTATTTATAACATGGATCTTAAAACAAATTCAAGCTGAGTTTATTGAACTGCATATTTATTGCATTTATTGCCTGTTCCTGTAACCCTATAACCCTGTTAAAATATAATGAATAGATATAGATTAGATATATAATCAGAACAAACTTTATACATGGTGAATTTGCGATGTACAGTAAATAAATGAATGGATGGAATAAAAAATTGTAATTTTTTTTAACAAAATCTATAAAATTTGTATTTTGTTCATTCATCAGTCCATTCGTCAACATTTTTTTTTGAAAGACTAATAATAATTGTAATAATTGTAATATAGATTTTGTTTTATCAGACTTGTCCAGATACCTTGTGAGGTGTGTTTGTGGTTTCTCTTTCAATTCATTAAGCTGTCAGAGTTTCACAGACGCTGAGTATGAAGATTCCAGTGTGGGTGTAAGATTGTGACATTTGATAGGAACTGTGGTCAGACTGTAATTGGACTGCTGTCCCACCCTCCTCGAGGCACAATGCCATGACCAGCACATCTCTTGACCTGCCGTCATCAGTAGGCTCTCTGAGTTGAGTATATAAGCATGGTAAAGTGGGAAAGCTGCACACAAAGTTGTGAACTGAGAAAAGGACCTGTCACGAAGGTAAGAAACTCATATTGTTCATGAAATTCATAACTGCAAATGTGTATATATATGTGTATATTTCTTTCTGTTCTTTATTCTAAATTAACAATTAAAAAATCAAACTGAAATACTGCAATTTAACTAAAATGAATTGAAATTCAATATTTCAGGTAAATATGGGGAACCAGGCCACCAAAGCCAACAAGAATGTAATACTGCACCAGATTAAGCCGAATACGGTGAGCAAAACTTTAATTAACATGAAATGAAATGCAATCCCATAAATGAAATCCAATATCCTTATGTTCTGTTGGTATATGTCTAGCAATGGGAGAACAATAACGTAATACTGCAGCAGATTAAGCCAAATACGGTAAGCAAAACTTAATATACATTAAATGTAATGCCATAAATGAAATACTATATCCTTATGTTCTGCTGGTATATGTCTAGCAATGGGAGAACAATAATGTAATACTGCAGCAGATTACACCGAATACGGTAAGCAAAACTTGAATTTAAATCAAATGTGATGTCATGAATGAAATGCATTATTCTTACATTCTGTTGGTATATGCCTAGCAATGGGAGAACAAGAAAGTAATACCGCAGCAGATTATGCCGAATACGGTAAGCAAAACTTGAATTTAAATAAAATGTGATGTCATGAATGAAATGCATTATTCTTACGTTCTATTGGTATTTCCCTAGCAATGGGAGAACAAGAAAGTAATACCGCAGCAGATTACGCCGAATACGGTAAGAAAACTTTAATTAACATAAAATGCAATATCATGATTAAAATGCAATATCTTAACATTTTGATTGTATACCTAGAAATGGGAGAACAGGGTGAATCAATGCCCATTTTCCAAGCAAGTGAAGAACTACCAGGATGGCTCGAGCCATCAGGACACATTACATCACAGAGCGATTAAGGTGAGTTATTTCTACATTAAAAAGTCATTATAATTTTTTTTTTTTAAATGAACAAATGTAAATGAGACAAATCTGAACAGACTTAGCTAACTCCATGGAGTTTAAATTAACAACTTTTTTTATTTTTATGTATATATGTGTGTGTGTGTATGTTTTGAATGTTTATTTTTATGTATGTGTGTAAAGTTTCAGAATTTGTCAGGTTTTTATAGAGTTGATTGCGTTATTTTATATGCAGTTATTTTGGCAGTGGCATAGAGTGATGAGTAATAATACAATGAGTAATATTGAACTTATCCCTTTATCTCAGAGCCAGATTTGCACATCTAAAGTCTGTGAAGGCTCTATTATGACTCCAAAGGCTATGACACGCTGTCCCTCCTCCACCATGCCAGGCTCCGATGACATCCTCATGCAAGCTATTGACTTCATCAATCAGTACTACAAGTCAATTAAAAAGTACGAAGCACCTACTAGGGATATACATCTACCACAGAAATTGAGAGGGACGCGTTTCCTTAAAATATTCAGATTATTAGTTGATTATTATTGGTTTTCAGTGGTTGATTCTAAGAAAGTACTTATATTCTTAATCTTTACTCTGTTTTAATGCCATAATAAAGCAGACCATGAATTGGCTTAATTCTGAAGAGTGTAAAAGGTAGGCTATTTGACTGAATTATGTCTGTTATCCAGCTCAAAAGCCGAGGAGCACCTGTCTCGTTTGGAGGAAGTCGCGAAGGAAATAGAGACTACTGGCTCATATCAACTAACCACAAAAGAACTGGAATTTGGGGCTAAGCAAGCATGGAGAAATGCACCCAGATGCATTGGCAGAATTCAGTGGGCTAATTTGCAGGTAGTTTCTCTAGTTTGGACCTAAGCATATATTAAGTGTGCCATCGTATAGTTATATTCACATTAGGTCTTGTTTTCCTGTGCAGCTGTTTGATGCCCGTAAATGCAGAACTGCTGAGGATATGTTTCAGATGTTGTGCGATCATATTCAGTTTGCTACCAATGGAGGCAACCTGAGGTAAACCAGGAATGTGTAATTCCAGCTTTTTAATAATCCATCCATCTTGATTGTCTTTGCAAATGGAACAAGGTGTCATAATAATATTCCTTTATTTTGACAGGTCTGTCATCACTGTGTTTCCTCAGAGAACCGATGGCCAACATGATTTCCGTGTTTGGAATAGTCAACTCATACGATACGCTGGCTATAAGATGACAGATGGTACAATAATCGGAGATCCTGCCAGTGTTGACTTCACAGAGGTAGATACCAGTCTCTGTTCTTTATAATAGATATTTGCTGGTTTTTAAAATATTTTCTTATGTATTTTATTTATATAATTATTAATTTGATTTATTAGTTTGACTTTTTTTTTCCAATAACGTCACTTTTTTTGGACAGTATGGTGGTAGTTCATGTATAACACATTTTAGTTTAAGACATTAATTTACACTTACGTCTTGTTTCATTTTGAAATGCTCATGTACTTTACAAAATCTTGTAATTTTCACACAGATTTGCATCCAACTTGGGTGGACACCAAAATACGGTCAGTTTGATGTGCTTCCACTAGTGTTACAAGCTAATGGAGAGGACCCTCAGCTTTTTGAAATTCCCCAACATTTGATTTTGGAAGTTCCCATGGAGCACCCACAGTAAGTGGCAATGGTTTTGCACTCCAGCTGAATAGAAAAACATACTCGTAGTAGATTAAAATCGCTAGTTGATTGATAATGCTCTAAACTGTTGCATTACATCACTATGCATCAATGGTTCTAGTACAAAGACACAAAGTCAGACATTCAGTCTTGTAACGTGTGTTTCGAGTGTGATGTTTTTTACGCAGACCACCAGAGCTCTTGACTGATGTGCTCAGATTTCTGAAATGACTTGCATTCCACTTGATTCTGCAGTAAATCTGTTTGCTTCTTGAAGAGAAAATTATTCAAGGCTTTTCCCTTTAAGAGCTTGCATTAAAAGGACCTTTAAAATCAAACGCTCCTAGGCACTTAAAGATCAGGCTAGAGTGGCAAAACCATTCAAACCTAAGACAGCCTGTCTCTATGCCACATTCTTTCATCCAGACATGAGGCCCAAAGTCATGTTCTCAAACCAGTCGCATTCTAACACTTCACTTTAGAAAGCTGCCTAATTAGTTTAGTTAAGTACTATGCAAATTTGCCTGAAGTGCTATCTGATGGAGCCATATTGGTGCAACCATGCAGACCTAGAAATGCTATAGATTTGTATCAGCAAAATAGATTATTTAAATCTAAAGTATTGCATTCAATTACATGATCTGGAGTCTGTTGCAAAATGTATGTCAATATATTTAAATATGTGTAAAGTTGGACGGTTTCATGCACTTCCTCAGGTACAAGTGGTTTAAGGATCTGAACCTCCGATGGTATGTATTGCCTGCGGTGTCCAACATGTTGCTGGAGGTTGGTGGTCTTGAATTCCCAGCGTGTCCTTTTAACGGTTGGTACTTGGGCACTGAGATTGGAGTGAGGGACTTCTGTGATACCCAACGCTACAATGTTCTTGAGGTGCTGCAATATTTTTAATGTTACAGTAGAAAAGAGAACGTATAGAGGTTTTCTGATACTGATTGTCTTTCATTTTGTTGTCTTACAGCGGGTTGGCCGTCAAATGGGGTTGGAGACACAAAAACTGTCTTCGCTATGGAAAGATCAGGCTCTGGTGGCCATTAATGTCGCAGTGATGCATAGTTTTCAGGTAAAGTGGATTTATAACACTTTTGTAAGAAATAGATGATTTTGTATTGATATATTCAGTAAAACCAGTTGAATGAATTTGTACGGCGAGATGCAGAAAGTTTGATTTTTAGAGAAATCTTAAGCATGAAGGTACACTTTGAAACCTAATCATCAGCAGGGTTTTTTAAGCAGATCTTTAAAAAAAAAACCATACAAATGAGATTATACGATTTCATACGCATTAGCCACCAATTCGCCAAAACAAGTTGCCATGAGAGTTTTTTTTTTTTTTTTTTTTTTTTGGCTGTTAGATGCAGAACTTGAATATATTAAAATAAAAATTGCATAACTTTTTAAATGTCAAATTCATTGTTAGGGCACAATAAGTGCAAGTAACTAATTCTTAAACAATATAAATGTTTTTATTAGTTAAATTAAATTCATAGATAAACATTCTGAAACCTCAAAGCTAAACAAATGCAATGTATGATTTTTGTATTAAAAATAATATTGTCTAAAAAAAAATCTTTACTTGCTTTTTTGTTGCAAACTTATTTAAAATGTAAAAAAAAACTTTATTCTTTATTGGAAAGACAATATATGTGTAAAGATTAAATTTGACCTTTTGGTAAATGTTTATTCCTAGTTTTTATGACCTTTTTGACAGAAAAATAAGGTCACCATTACCGACCACCATACTGCATCAGAGTCCTTCATGCAGCACATGGAGATGGAGGTGCGTCTGCGTGGAGGCTGCCCAGCCGATTGGGTTTGGCTGGTGCCGCCAATGTCTGGATCTCTAACCCCTGTGTTTCACCAGGAAATGCTGAACTACATCCTGTCACCCTTTTTCTACTACCAGGTACAGTATCATCCTAAGTATCTATTCCGAATTCATCAAAAAAGCTGCATTGCTGGAATATTATTGCCAGACTAGTGGTATGAAGCTGTGTGAAATATGATGTCCAAAGAAAAGTTTTGGTATGTTCTTGCCTTAACGTGTCTTGTCTCTTGCTATTTAAAGCCTGATCCATGGTTGACACACAAGTGGAAGGTCAAGAAAATAAATGCAAGGAGGCATACAATCAGCTTCAAAGGATTGATCAGGTACCGCAATATCATGTTCACACTTCCTCAGCCAGAACAACACAGTGCTGTTCTTTCAGAAGAGATCTGTCTGCAACAATGTAATGAATGCTTGAAAGGTTAGCTGTGAACATTTGGTGAGTAGCCAGTATGGCTAAAATTCTTGTTTTCTTTTCTCTCTTCTAGAGTAGTGCTCTTCTCTCAGACACTCATTAAATCAGCCCTGGCCAAGAGGGTGCGTTGCACTGTTCTCTACGCCACAGAAACCGGGAAATCACAGAATTTTGCTAAGAAACTAAACACCATGATGAATTGTGCCTTCAACTCCCGGGTAAGAGGACCGTCACCCCTGATTCATACATAATTTATCGCTCTCTTAAGACTTAATTTGAGCATCATTACCAACAGTTGGCAGGAAGTGGGCATATGTGACACATTCATAATAATATCTCCCTCTATTTAAAGTAAAACTAGGTCTAAACCTTAACATTAATAAACCTTAACAACTAATAAATCTGTATATAACTAATAAATACACACTGAGTTTGGACATTGTCTTTTCAGCTAACACATATATTTGTGATACATAAATTATTTACAATTTATACAGGTCATTTGCATGGAGGACTACAACTTCAGTGAACTTGAGAAGGAAAGTCTCTTATTTGTTGTGACCAGCACCTTTGGCAATGGAGACTGTCCAGGAAATGGAGAGGTGTGGACATTTTTATGCACAGTGACCTTATAGTAATGCTAGTAATGAAAGACTATTATCACCAAACATAATTAGTGCAGAATTTACAGTATGTCAAAATGAAAAGGCCTTTAAGACAAATCATTTGCTTTTGCAGTGATCATTTGTACAAGAACCACAATAACTAGAATGTGATTCTTGTTTGCTGACGTGATTTTTCTTCTCCAATTAGAGTTTCAAGAAGCAGCTTCTCAGCCTGAAAAACCTCAGAAACAAAGTTAGGTCAGTATTTATAATCCCTTACCTTTATTTTCTCTCTACTCCTGTATAGAGTAGAGTACATTGTTTGTTTCGTTTCTTTCCCCCATTCAGGTACGGTGTGTTTGGTCTTGGCTCTCGAATGTACCCACACTTCTGTGCATTCGCCCATGCAGTGGATGCTAGGTTTGCAGCGCTGGGAGCCATCCGTGTGTCCGCTACAGGAGAGGGAGATGAGCTAAATGGACAGGAGGAAGCCTTCTCAGCCTGGGCTTGCACTGCCTTTAAGGTCTCAATAATAAAATATTTGAGCATGCATTGTTTCCAGTGCTTTAAACTGGTGAATAGTAAAATTAATTATGAGATTGTTATCTTTATGTACAGGATGCATGCAAGGAGTTTAACATTCAAGGTCAACTTCCAGGAAAAGAAGGTCTGGCAGATTCCTGGGATCCACAGAGGCACAGAGTTCAGAATGACAGCTGTACACCTGACCGAATCACAGGTACATTTAGACCCACGTCCTTGTAAAACACATCATTAAGGAAAAATTATGGTCAAAACTTGACGAAACCTGTAGAAGTGGTCAAAAAGGGATATATTAATAACTTTCTTGCTGTGTCTAATTTTTAAAAACATTTTACTCAACAAAATAGAATACAGTTCAATATTAATTACATAGGAATATGGAAATGCTTAATGACATTTTGAAATTTTAGATTGAAATATGTAGTTTAGCAATCATTTTAATAAGTATTTCACAATTAGAAATGAGAATTCAAGAATCATGTCATTAACAGATTTATTTGCAAGATTTCTGCAGTAATTATTATTATCTGGCTTGGTTTTACAGCTCTGTCAGCGCTCCATTCTAAAGCTGTAGTTCCCATGAAACTAAAGAGAAGGCAGAATCTACAGAGCCCAAAGTCAAGGTTTACTGTCAAACCAACTCATATTTATGCATTTATGTTTTGTATTAATAAATTATTTTTATTATTTTTATTTTATATATATATATATATATATATATATATATATATATATATATATATATTTTTTTTTTTTTTTTTAAATTATCATTATTATTCTGTCTAGGCATTTTTCAGAAAGTGGTGCCTTATGTTGTGTGTTTTGCCTTGTTTTCTCGGATCACAGAATTTTTAAAATATTTTTAATGTGTTCTCAGTCGTGCTACAATATTGGTGGAGTTAGAGATGGATGGGAACACAGAGCCCTTAAACTTTATCCCTGGAGACCATGTAGGGATTTTCCCAGGGAATTCACCTGAATTAGTAGCTGGCATCCTGAAGCATCTGTCCAATGCCCCTCCTATCAATCAGAGCCTACGCTTGGAATTCCTCAGTGCCTACCCTGGTACTGAACCATCTTACCTAATTACATAATGGAAGACTTACACATAATAACATAATGATATCCTAATAATGTTGTCCTGCAGATGGTGAAAGGTGGCAGAGAGATGAACGAATACCACCATGTCCTCTTGCCCAAGCTCTTACCTACTATCTAGATGTCACCACCCCACCCTCACAAAGCCTCCTCCGCAAACTCTCAAAGATGGCAAAGCAGGAAGATCACAAACAACGTCTGCTTGCATTAGCAACAGTAAGTCACTTTTTAATAATCACAAATGTTCCAGAACTATGGATGAGAATTGCTAAGAATTTAGGTCCCTAATGATTTTTTTTAGGTAAATTTAATAATCAATTAACTAAATTCTTGTAAAAGGTGTGTTTACACAGGCTTTTTAATAACTTTTCACAGTCATAGAACCTACTCATAACAGTCATTCATTCAGGAATCTGACTGCACTGGTCACTGTGTGTGTTTGATTCACTAAAAAGATCCAACTCGGTCGAATCATCTTTATTCCCCAAATTGGCCTAGACTGACTGTGCTGTTGTGAGCTCACTAAAAAGAACTGCTTCATTAGATTCAATCATCCGGCTCATAAGGGGCTTTTTTTTTTAAGGATCGGACTATACTGGTTGTGCTGTACATTTTTGATTCACTAAAAAACATATTTTTATAGCGCTGGATTTCACTGGTCACACTTTGTGTTTGATTCACTACAAAGAATCAGCTCATTTAAATCATTATTTTGGGAATAGGTCCACACTGATTGTGCTGTGTATTTTTGAGTTGCATTTGTTTTATTAGCATTTCAAAAAGTAACAGAACCGAACATCATTCGGTTCCAGTATTTTTTTTAATGGAACCAATTTGATTTTGCAATTCCGTAAGGCAACACTATATAATGTATTTGTGTAAATTAATAATTCATTGAAAAATCCAAAGCAGTGAGTGTGCTAAAAGTCCATTCTTTTATAAAGTGTCCCATTATATTGAAAGTGACAGTTTACATAATGGTTTATGAACGCTTATGCAGAAATTCATTCTGCTTATTTTTCATGAAAAACGGTCCATTGTGTGGAACTGTCATGGGTTGTTTTCACTTTGTTTATTGGTTAAATACATACCAAGACATCCTTTCACTACAGGATTTCCAAGTCTACACAACATGGAAGGAGTTCCACAAACCTACTTTCCTTGAGGTGCTAGATGAGTTCTCCTCTCTGGAACTTTCTGCTGCCTTTCTCCTCAGCCAGCTGCCTCTACTGAAGCCACGCCTCTACTCCGTCAGCTCCTCCCCAGACCTCCACCCTCAGGAGCTCCACCTCACTGTGGCCGTGGTCAGCTATTACACACAGGGTACAGGAAACCATATTCCTAGCGATCATTTATTAGTTGATACCTGAACAGTTGAACTTACTACTAGATGTAGAACTTCTAGAATCACTGAAGTATTCAATCTGTTCTTATCATATGTTCTGCTCTCTTTAGAGGGAAAAGGTCCACTGCATTTTGGTCTCTGTAGTACCTGGCTCAATACCATCAAAGAAGGAGACATGGTGCCATGTTTCGTTCATAGGTACCCTTCATATCACACTCCTAAGATGTTCAAGATCATTTTTTCTGGTCATAACTCACTAACTTGTTCTACTTATGCAACAATTCCAGCTCTGATGGATTCCACCTTCCATCTGACCCTAATGCTCCCTGTATTCTTGTGGGAGTTGGGAGCGGCATTGCTCCCTTCCGTAGCTTTTGGCAACAGCAATTCCATGACATGAAAAAAGCAGGTATTGAATTTTATCCCTTATCACATTCAAGTGGTTTCAAACAAAATCTATTTGAAATTGGCTTGCCTCAAGTTGCTGAACTCAAGTTGTGTTATTTCTTCAAGGTCTGAAAGGGAATCCGATGGCACTCGTGTTCGGGTGTCGAGGTTCAGATACTGATCATCTTTACAAAGAGGAGACTCTGGACATGAGAGAGAATGGCACCCTAAGCAGTATCATAACAGCTTACTCTAGGCAAACTGGACAACCCAAGGTAGACACACTTGTCACTGTAACTGTAGTAATATCTATAAATATTTATAAATATTGAGTAATATCGATAATGTATCATAATAAATACATATAATATTTATAATAATTATTATTGCTGCCTCTGTTGTTATATTTTTATTATATATATTTAGTTTTTAATATTTTATATTCTTGATAATTATAAATAATTTAATATTTATAAATAATTTAATATTCATTATTTAATAATATCTTATTTTATTATTTACTTTGTAATTTTTTCCCCCCTTTTTTCTGAAATAGGTGCTTTGTTATATCTTTTGCTGATGTTCATTAAAGAATAATTACTTATAGTTACTTACTCTTTTTTTTTTTCTCCACTCTTGGTCCAGGTTTATGTCCAAGATATCCTGCGAGAACAAATGAGTGACAAGGTCTTTGAGGTTCTGCACCATAATCCAGGACATCTGTATATCTGTGGAGGCATGAACATGGCCCGTGATGTGGCTGCCGCTATCAAGGATATCCTAGTCAGCCGGATGGGCATCACTCTTACTCAGGCTGAGGAATATCTGTCAAGGCTCAAGGTGAACCTTCAAATTGTTGACACATTTTATAGCTGCTTCAGATAATAATGTCTTACAGCATTTATGCTCCTGCGAGGACTCAGTTGTCCAGAAATGGTGAATTGTTTACAGTCTGTAATGATATATGGTCAATAACTTTAGGTGATTATGCTTTTTGTTCACAGAATGAAAAGCGGTACCATGAGGACATCTTTGGATCCTAGTGCTTGAGATCACCTGGACCACCTCAAGCTTTTCAATATCCAAACACACCAAAAAGGGGGAGATATTAATCTTTCAATTTGTAATCGTTTGATTTTCATACAGCTTCCAAAATAATGCCAAAACCTCTCTTAACTTCAAATAAAACAGTAAAAAAAAAAAAAAAAAATCACAAAAAAACGCTATGCAAATACACATCAGCAGTGCATTACATTTCCATACACCACCCTGATCATCAGTAACTTTTCAAATTATGGAGAAAATATTATTTCCTGCTCTCTGTATGTATATTCTTGTCTGTATGTTTACAATGAATGCACTTTTGTTTGTTTTTGGGAAGATTGACCTGCACTTTTTTAGAGTAGTGCTTTTATGGCTAACTAATTGCAGGGACAATTCTCTTAGAGCAATCTAGAGTTTTCATGCTCAATTGAACAACAGGGATCACCTCTGTTGGAGCTCTGGCTTCAAAAGTCTGACCTTTTATACAAAGAGTTTACTTGTACATGTCACAGATATGCTTATTTAATTAGTGACCTATAAATTTTGCAACATACTATTTATTTTATCTCGACTTTAACTTTATTTTTTATTTCTATACTTAAGATTTGCATTCCTCATTTTCAGGAGTTGGTCATGCCAAACTATATTTTAAATTGTGTTTATTGTTAATACTTTCTTTTATAAGTGTTACATATGTGTTGTATAAATCTTTCATTGGATGTTTATGGTAAATATCGCATTTTATAATAAACAGACTTTATACTATCAAAACCACGGTAGTCGTTTTTTTTTTCCCTTCGCATTCTTGTAGTTTGTCTTTGATAGGTACCCGTAGTAACACCGGAAGTAGTGCATCCATGCTGCAGCAGAGATCGTGTAACTCACTTTTTTCCTGATTTTTCTGTGACATTTATATATATATATAATTAAATTTGTATTATCATATAGACATATTATGGCTGGAAGTCGACTTGAGAAATTCGGGACTGTATTTACGCGGTGAGCATTAGTGACAGCATGTGCTTCTTGAGTTAAAGGTTAATGACAAAAATATTAAGTCTAAAACGTGTCTAAGGACAAAAGATCGGTTTATTGTAAAATTGTGTATGTAATATGAAAGTGTACTATGTGAAAACGTTTTATAATGCCAAGAACGCTTGTTAAATCGTATAATAAATCAGAGACCTTTTGTATAGTGTATATTTCGAGTTCTTTTTGTGAGGCTGAACGGTTGATTGTTTGTAAAGGGTTCGAGATTTAATGCGAGCTGGAGTCATCAAGCACGAGGAAAGGCCCCTCTGGTTTGATGTGTATGCTGCTTTTCCTCCAAAGAGAGAGCCTCTCTATGAGAAACCCGTGAGACCACTGAAGATACATGCAGCAGATACTGTACCTGAAATCTTATACAAAGAGGATGAAATACGAGCGTAAGTCCAAACGCTAATATATCATCTTGGTTGTGTTTCAACTGTATTGCTCTATGACCACTGGTCTTACGGTCACTCTGTGCCCTTCATTTGTACTTCATATCCCCTATTTTAAATGTTTTTGTCATATCATTATTGATATATTTATTGTATTTTATGTCTTTATTGATTTTATTAAGTTTGTTTTGAGCTTGATGCTATATACACTACCGTTCAAAAATCTGTGGAATGAATACGTGTATTCTGTAAAGATATGCATTAAATTGATCAAAAGTGACCGTACGGACTTATAATGTTACAAAAATAAATGCTGTTCTTTTGAACTTTCAGTTCATCAATGCGTCATAGTTTTCACAAAAATAAGCAGTGAAACTGTTTTCAGTATTTGTAAATAAACGTCTCTTGAGCGTCAAATCAGCATGTTAGAATGATTTCTGAAGAATCATGTGACACTTAAGACGGGAGTAACGGCTGCTGAAAATTCATCTTTACATCAGAGGAATAAATTACATTTAAAAATCTACTAAAATAGAAAATTTTGAAAAAAATGTAAGAATATTTCACAGTGTTATTATTTTTAATGCATTTTGATCAAATAAATGCAGCCTTGGTGAGCATAAACGACTTTTTTCAAAAACAACATTGTCTTACCGACCCCAGACTTTGCAACTTAAAATGACATTAACTAGATTGTAGTGCTGTAAACCCTCCAACCCTTTTTTGGGGTCACTGACAGTTAAACTTGCATGCATGCTGAAGCTTTGTAGTAAATCTACATGACTTTTTTCTGTGGTTGTAGGAAGTTCTTTGAGGTGTATGGTAATGGACCCAGAGCTTTTGAGCTTCTCAAGCCCAACTTTGTATCACCATGTCAGAGGTAAGTTATGATAGGAACTTACACATATTTTTATAGTACTTTGCCATTTGTTTTTTTTAAATTGAATTTTCTGTGCGTCTTTTGATTTAATTGTTGTGTTACTGTATCTCTGTGCAGGTTTATTATGAAGTACAGTGAATTAGAAAGCAGAGGGGATGTCAAACCTGAGCTGCTGTTTGAAGAGACGGCAAAAGCGCTGCTGGCAGAGGGCATTTATTTAAAAAAGAGAGGAGGACCTGCGGTGAGACTGAGAACTAAATTATTCTTTAGACTACATGATTTAATTTTGTATTTGTCCATCATGTTTCTTTATAACCAGCAGGTGGCACCACAGTCTCGGGACCCTTTGCTGAACATGAAGTTGACTGACATGTTGGCAGAGCAGCAAAGAGACACAGACACGGAGACAAATATTCCAGAGAAACAGCCAGAGGCAGAGACGGTGAACCCTGACAGACAGACATCGTCATAAATGTCCCACTTCTCCTCTGTTAGGACAACATAAACTGCACCTGCCTCTAGCACATCAATCATGCATTTTTGATGCGTCAAACACTGGGACACAGATATAGTTTGTACAGTTGTGGACACTCTGTAAACCCAGATGAACAATGTGTCTCTACCCCTCTGAGTGATGTTGAAGACATGTTTGCGCAGTCAAAATGGCTTTGGCTTGAGGTCTTTATAGCCAAGCAGCTGGGGTTTAGTGAACGACTTTATAATACAGATTTAGCAAGTGTTTCATTTTTGTGAAAGTATCTAATGTCTTGTGTAATAAAATATGTGGAGTGTTTAATGAAAGTACTTTCAAGTCCATTAACGACAGGAGTGGAAAAGTATCTGCATTGTAAATATTCAATAAAGTGTTATATTTCCAATTTTGTGAGTCACTCCATAAACTTATGATTCATAGTGATATTAAACTGTTTTTTTTTTTACACTGCATCCTTGTTGCCTGTGCAGTCTTGCATTTAAATGTCCTCAACAGGATCTTTAAAAAAAACTTCCTTGAGGAAGGTTTAGGTATTTTCATTGTTTTTGTGATGTTTTATCTTTTAGTGTTACTATAACATTTATGGGATAGCTGATCTGCACAGACAACAATTAATTTAATTCTGAATTACCACTGTCCTTAACTTTTTTCCCACTCTTGCAGAGGTAACGTTAGAATAAAATATTTTGATATCGTGAATTATTTACAATTGTGCACTTTCTTCACTAAATTAACCCTGCTAAATTAAGATACCCTGATGTGAGCTTTTATTGCTTACTAGTGGTATAATAATTATTGGAGACAGATAAGACAATAGATAAATATCACAACAAATATCACTTTATGAGGCTTTATCAGTTCTACTGTCATGTTGACCAAAACTGGAACATAGAAATGTTAAACAATGACCCAAAAATGAAGAAATGATTTGACCAGACTAGTATTCTGTAATTGCCTAGACAAGAATAAAAAAAAATCAAAAAAAATCTGTGGTATGAACTGAAGATATTCACCATCTAATCTGGCAGAACATTAAATTTCTTCCCAAACTAAACGTCTCAAAATGACTGACAGCATTATTTTTTTGCTGAACATACTTTTTGTAAATAGCAAATGCATGGCTTTGTGGGATATTGAATAGACACTGATTCATCACTGCTGAATTTGTTAACGTAACCATTTGAGTTGTTTAAATGTGTAAGCTTACCAGGAGCAATATGAGGCTTTAAGGATGTGAATCATTTCTGCACGCATCAAATGAACATGCACTTGATTGTTAGGGTTTTGTTTTTTGTCTCTAAAGACGTTTATCAAAGTACAGACTTTATAAAAGCACCACTTACGGACAAAAATTTCATTAGTGGGCAAACTTGTTTGAACATCGATGCAAATACATTTTGTGAGCATGATGAATAAACACAAATTTTCTGTTTCTTTACTTGGAATATTCGTCACATTCTAAAGGACTTAATACATGATGAGGGCATGGAATAATGCAGTTATGGAATATCTTCAGGTTCTGGTCCTTCATTGCTGTCTGAGGCGTTATAGCATTTCATATAACGTTATGTGTTTTGTGACTTGCTAGCTTGAAAGGACTTCAACAGTCCATTACCGTTGACCGCTAGATGGCAGTAATGTGATATCCATTGACTCAAGTGTGATATTTGTCGGCTGTTCCATGCACATGCTTCCCGTCATGCATTTATAGGACCTGGAATGCTGAGGGAACATAGAGCTGTCAAAATGTGCATAACGCAAAACACATCTTGGATAACATTTTACCCACAAGTAATTTATTTTTGTTCGATGTTGCATTTCAATTCGTGTCATTTTGTCAGCTCTAATGGCTTTTATATGTGTGTTTTCATGTGTGTGTGCAGTGTGTTTTGTGAAGGACCCAGATGCAGCTGAAATTAGTGAAGGAGAGGCGTGTAAGTAGTAAAGGCAGAGGTGCGTGACGGGCGCTCGAAGGGAGACGACTGTATGACTCCTGAACACAACAACAACCCTTCAGCAATTACCATGGTAACAACAGTTCCTCCCTAAATACCATAGCCAATGTTACCGCCACAAAAACATTATGAATTAATACAGAACCTCGAACTGTTTAGAGTATTACTCTCTTGGCTAATGCTAAGTATGGCCGCACTAGCCATGTTAGAGAAGACTGGGCTAACGTTGTCAGAGTGGATATATTTCAGAAACGGTAAGGTTTTTATAGTTTTAGTAGTGGTTTTATGAGTTTGTTTTGAAACAAACATAAATATAATTGAGAAGTGAAATGAAGTAGTAAACACAATAAAACCACACTGACGAGAAAAATGAAAGTATATTTGTGCTGTTGTTAGGTTGTCAACACAAGTTGTCAAAAGTGTTTTTAATATTTTCAGTTTATATAATGTATTTATTACAATTCAACTCAAAACCAATATTTTGACTCTCATCAGATATTATGATAAAAGAGCAATTGTTTATGCTGCACAAAACAATAAGGATTTTAATTATATTGACAGGTACAATCATAAACTTACTAAATTAACAAAGCACCCTCTAACTGATTTAACTAAAAACAGTGATAAACATTACTAAATATTTTGCTGCAAACTGACTGATGTAAAATAACAAACAAGGAGTTTCAGGAAAACAGCTGAGTGCTGAAATGAATAAATTGCTGTGTTTGAACCAGTTAAAGTAACTATCCACTCTAAACAAACAGTTTGCTAAAGAGAATCAGAATTCTTAAATCTATTTAACAGCGAGAGAGAGAGAGAAATGTTGTAGTAGAGCATGTCTGATGATTGCTTCAGCTCTGTTGGGGAAAAAAGCTTGTTACCAGTGTTGGGGAGTAAATAGTTACATGTAGCAGAATTACGTAATTTAATTGCAAAATAAATGTAATGCTATGCAATGCTATAGCTATGCAAAGATTTTATTTTTTAAAAAACAGTATCATAGCTATTAAACTATTTAAATCTGTATTTAAACTTAGAATGATCTCAGAGGGAAAAGAGGTGCTAACAGAATGATTAACAGTTAAAAACATTTGTTAGAAATTTAGTAATCAAATGTAATCAGTTACATTAATAAAGTAATTTAAATAGAGTAACTTGTAATCTGTAACCTGTTACATTTCTGAAGTAACCTTCCCAGCACTGTTTGTTACTAGATAAGCTACACTATTATGAACAGCTTAACTACTTTTATGCTACTGAAAATTTTCACAGATAACTAAATATTTAACATTTTAAAAATGATGTAAAATGCGCAAACAAGCCACATTCGTTTACAAGCCCTACTTACCTTGAACTATTATAGAAAAAGGAATCCAAATAAGTTTTTAAGTTCCTCACTTCAGAAGAGATCTGGTTCATTTATACATATTTTAAAAATTTTAATGTCCTGAGAATACAGCCAGCTTATTTGAAGCTCAGTGTCCCTGGCTATGTCTTCTCCTTTGTTATGTGCTGATAATGAGACATGATCTGTACACACTAGATGTGCACTACTGCTTCTGTCTGGTGGCCAAACATCCCTTTGAGTACTCCATCACCATAATCAATGGCAGGTTGAGCCGGCTGGGGTTTGAAGACCTTTACACAAACACTGTTTGTTTTACTTCTCCATGGCCGTGGAGCTCAGAAGAAAGCCTGCCATCCAGTTGCCCTGGTCAAGGTATCGATTGGGACCCGCTTGTTTGTTGTTTTATTTATTTATTTGTTTATTCAGCACTGGAACTCTGGGATCTTCCCCTCTGCATATGTCAAGGGCATTTTTTTTTCCCCCAGCAGAGCTTGATTTTTCTTGTCCCTGGCCTGCAAAAACTTCAATCTGCTGTGCAGTGCAGGCCTGCTGTACTGATTAATTACATAAAGACGCCTGATGGTTTAAATTAGCCTGGTATATTACTTGAGAGACCTGAATTACTGTACTTGGTATTCCTCTCTCTGCTGAGGTCTGCACAAATAGGCAGCTCACAATCCTTAACCTAAAATATGATGCTCTCCCAAACTGGGTCAAGATATAGCATTTCAAACGTTTCACCTATTCTACTGTATCTACTCGCAAAGAGATGGTTTATGGGAATCTGACATTTGTTAAAAAAGAAATCACCTAAAAAGGGTTTTACAGCCAAAAGGTAAACATTAGCAAAACTTGGACCTTAGATATATAATAATTATTCATATGCAAATTATTTATATGCACAAATAAAAGTAATAGTTTTAATCCATTATAATATTTGCATCTTTATATATTAGACATTTAATGTATTATAATAAATTAGGTCCCACTTTATATTAGGTGGCCTTAACTACTATGTACTTACATTTAAATTCATCATTTGATATAATGCACTTATTGTGTACATACATGTTTTTACATTGTACTTATAGTTTTAAAAATACCTGTATGTAGTTACATCTGTAATTAATTTCTGTAATTACATTTATAATTACACTGTTGACCCATCCCTTACACCTTAACCCACCCTTAAACCTACCCATACCACCCTAACCTTACCCATATCCCACCTCAACAGCAGCAAAAGTGTGTTGCAATACAAAATGAACACAATAAGTACATTGTACTTATTTTTTGATGTAAGTACATAGTAGTTAAGGCCACCTAATATAAAGTGAGACCATAAATTATGTACTGCTTACATGCCCTAATACATGATACTGTTTAAAGTAGCAACCATGCATACAGTATATAATGTATTATAATGGAGGTTAATCATATATTAGAACATGAAACTCTTTGTAATGTATTATTATGAAACATGTGCAGTGCATTATGTAAACTTCCAGTAAAATGCTCCTAAGCCTCATATTTGGTGTTCTTTTATAATACTTTGAACAATGGACCTATAATGCATTATAACAAATAATAATTATTTATAATACATACTAAAGTGCATTTTTGTCTTTTCATAAAGTAAACAGAAGTTATAATCCATTATAATACATAAACATTTAAACGTTAGCCCTAATGCATTGTAAGAAATTATGTTCCGCTCACATGCTCTAATGCATTATACTTTCTAAAATATTTGCATAGGTAACAATGCATTATAATGTATTATGATGGCTGTTAGTTATAAAGGAGAACATTAAATGGTTTGTAAAGTTTTATGAAACATTTACAGTGCATTTTATAAACTTCCAGTAAAATGCTCCTAAACGTCTTATTCTTCACAAAACCATCAATGCTTTGAGACTTTAAAGATTTCAAGCACAAAACCAATCATCTGTAGAACCTATAATGTTTTTTTTTTTTTTAAATCTCAAATAAAACACTGTACTTTGTATATGCACCATTAAAGATTGATTTATTTAGTCACTAATTGCTTGTTATAATATGGAGAAAACTGATGTAAGTTAAGTTAAATGTCATTAGAATTGAAAGAATGAACCTATTAACCAAGTGAAACACAAAAGAACTCCAGTGCTGCCTTGTACACGCTGCTGTTTATATCACTGTTGCGCTGTCGGGACATACAATAGTCTGTCTAAAGTCATAAGAAAGACATGAAAAATACAGTATTTAGGCCAGTTTAGTTCTCCTAAAAGCCTCAGTTTAAACTGTCAGGCAACTCAGTTGACCAGGCAAAGGGTTAAAGGCTCTCCTGCGGAGTTCTGCCTCTTCACCGTCAACACGTGCGATTCAGGTCAATGCAATTTGCTCTGCGGGCGAGTTCATTTTCACATGGCATTGAAATGCATGGCCACACGCGCCGCCTGCATTGCCTCAGGTCTGTTTCCTCTCTTCTGTCACCTAGAGCTAACCTTTCACATGATACAATTCTAAATAATTGGCCTTGATTATTAATCCTTGTGAAATGGTTTTCTAACAAGCCTAAATTGCATATAACAGCCTTTCACTTAATCTGTGCATTTTAAAATCAGAGCCGAAAGCTCACAATTAAAAGCCTCGGGGGATAAAACGGAGCCCGAAGAGCGACTGCACCTATGTGGTGTGTTAATGTCATAACTTGCTTCATCCTTGCCATTTAGACCCTTATGTTGTTCAGTACTGTAATGTACTGACAATACACACTGTAAAAAAATATTTTACAAAGCTGCAAATGAAACAAAGATTATTGGTTTTACAAGAAAAATACTATTTGTCATTCTACTTCAAAATGTCATGCTTAAAACAGTTCACCTGAAAATGAAAATTTGCTGAAAATTTACCCACCCTCAGGTTATCCAAGATAGATGAGTTTGTTTTTTCACTGGAACAGATTTGGAGATATTTAGCATTTCATCACTTGCTCACCAATGGATCCCCTGCAGTGAATGGGTGCCGTCAGAAAAACAGCTGATAAAACATCACAATAATCCACAGGTTATGTAAGTATTCCTGTAATGTAAGTCCTCAATCCATAATACTGCTTTCTCCAGTGAAAAAGTCATCTTGCCTGAATCAGGAGAGAAATATGCACAGATCAAGCACTGTTTACAACTGAAAACAGTCTGAAACAGTTCTTTTAGACTGGTATTTAGGCCTGAAGTGACGGTTTAAAGTTGAAACCCTTTGATGGATTTGTTTTTTTTACAAACATGCAGCTTTCCACTCGGGTGTGTCTCACTCAAGTTTAAAAGTGAAGCTGCGGGCTCTTTGATCGCCCCCTGGTGGCTGGCTGCAGTACAGGTCATAAACCCCGCCCTCTCCATGTAAACGAATGGGACTTCAGTCAAAATAAAAAAATAAATTACACTTCCAGTACAGTTTTACGAAATATGGTTTTGGTCATTTAAGGTAGTTTTTATCACGCTGATATATGTTCAATTTTTCGTTTTTGTGATAAGTTTGATTTTAGCTAGTAATTTGATGCTATAAAAACGGGGCGTGTCGTTATTGTTGATTGGGTCTGCGGGAGTTTGGGC
>JAFVLL020036519.1:0-10412 GCA_021397915.2 Tor tambroides | reverse complement strand
TTCATCTTAAGTAAAAGTGTCATTTAGAAGCATATTGGCTCATCTATGGTAGTCATATATGGCACTTCTAATGGTTCTGTGTAACACATTTTGACAAATGTGCTATTAAGCTTCTTATCTTTAAGAATATGTGCCATATAGTACCAAACGAGGTGTCCCTATGATTAAAAGCCAAAGAACCACTGTTGAACACCATTTTTGAGAAAAAGTGCTATATGGCACCTCTTATGGTTCTAAATAGCACCATTTGACAAAGTGCTATTACGGTTACAGTTACTACAGTAAATGGCGACACTTTATTTTAAGGTGTCTTTGTTACACGTTACATGTTGTTACAATTATAATAACAATAAATTATGCATAATTACAAGCAAGTAACACTAAGCCAAACCCTAATCCTAACTGTATAGTAAGTACATGCAGTATATTACTTAGTACTTAAATGTATTACTACACTGTAACAAGGACACCTTAAAATAAAGTGTAACCCAGTAAATCTGTGGTAAGCCCACAGATGCTAAGAAGTGTTAATAAGTTGCTGAGTGAATTGACCTGACTTGGAGAGGCATTTGAATTAAAGAGAGAGATAATATTACACTCTCAGGCAGTTTGACTGTAATGTTGACACGTCCTTAACACTGTTATTGTCTTGCATTTATCTTTCCTCAGACAGACACCATCTCCAGTTTGTTTACACCGTCCTCACCCAAGCTCATGGGTTCTCCAGTCCTGTGTTCAGTGCAGTGGGTCTATATGACAACATACGGATCTCTTACTACAGCAATGAAGAACAAACCTGGAAAAGAGACTGTTTGGATGCAGAAATCTGGAGCAATACCAAAGAACCAGATGATTCTAGAGACTGGTTCATAAATCTGGTTAACACTCTGGCAAACTGCACAAGCTCCAGATGTGACGGTGAATTCATTGGGTTTTATTGGAATGACATTGATATATATTTAAGTGTCCAAATGCTTTTATGGGCTGCTGTATTTTTAAAATTACAACCTATTTTTAACTTGTAATAATTTGTTTGTTTTATTAATTTACATGTTTAGGCCTCCATACACTACAGAGGAGAGTCGGCTGTGAGGTGGACAAACATCTAGATGGAGCAGTGATGAATGTGAATGCATTCGATGAGTACAGATATGATGGAGAGGATTTTATTGTCTTTAATTATTACGCATTGCAGTGGGTTGATAAAAGTCCAAAGGCAAAAGAAACCAAAATGAAATGGGACGCTGACAGATTTCACAATCAGTATCTCCAGTCGTACCTCAACAGCTGCATGGACTCGATCTCAGTATATAATGCTTCAATAAGCAGTATGTGTTGCTCTAATGACTTCAGTGTCTAATGAACTCAATCATTTATGTCTTTTTGCTCAGAATCAGTTGAGTGCTTCCAATATCCTTTATTCGTGATGTGCTTCTTATTGCAGCTCCTCCAGTTCTTCACATGTTCACATCTGAAGATCCTCATGATGAAAGCGAGCTGATTCTGAGCTGTCTGGCCACTGGCTTCTACCCCAAACACATACAGATGAACATCACACTAAACAACATCACACTCCAGCCCTACAGCTCTACTGGAGTCAGACCCAGCGATAACCAAACCTTTCAGATGAGAACCAGTGTGAAGATACACAGATATGAGAAACAGGGTTATGGGTGTTGTGTATTTCACATCAATCAGACATTTACAACATCATGGGGTAAATATGACCATATTAATAGTCAGAAGTTAATACTGTGTGCAAAATTGTTGTACAGTAGCTTCCTACTCCAGCTGGCAGCTCAGAATTAGTATTTATAGTATTTACTTGTTGCATGAATTTATAGAAAGGTTAGAACATTATATGCTTGTTTTTTTTTCCTGCAGATGGAAGTCTGGAATCTA
Organism: Tor tambroides; assembly: GCA_021397915.2. Classification (NCBI taxonomy): domain Eukaryota; kingdom Metazoa; phylum Chordata; class Actinopteri; order Cypriniformes; family Cyprinidae; genus Tor; species Tor tambroides. The sequence goes on along the minus strand of JAFVLL020036519.1, from coordinate 8,510 downwards.
GAAGTCATGATTGGGCAGCAGTAGCTGCAGGTGCTTTTGCGATTGCAGTTCTATGCATCATGTCTTTAATCTACAAAAACAGAAGGTTCAGTGGTGAGTTTATATTAATTAAAGGAATAATTGACCCAGAACTGAAAATTGTCATTATTTACTCGCCCTCATATTGTTCCATATTATTCATATTATGCACAAAAATAGACATTTTTGACGAATGGTCACACTTGGCCGTCCAACAGCTGCAAACAGGACAAACATTATAACAGCATGTTTCAAATGTCATTTTTTTTTTTCTCATTCTCATTTAATTTCTCATTCTCATTTAACCTGAGATTAATTATTTAATGAAATATTTATTCAGCATTTAAATATGGAGACCATGCTGTAAAATCTGGTATTAAACTTTGAGTTTAATATGCTCATGAATGGGTTTATCAAGTGAAATATACTGAATAGCTATGAGCTGATGCTAATGCTAAAGTTTTCTAATAATGTACTGTATCATCTCTAGGCCAGATGAACTGCACTGTCCCCTGACTACAAGTGATTCACGTGAGAGCAGTGAAGCAGAAACACACTGGTGCAGATGATCCATGGATCTCCGCGTGATATTCACGTTCCTCAGGGAAAAGCAGGATCCTGGATGTGTCGTCTGTGATACTATCATGTCCGTTGTTTTAACGACACAGTACGTCACTCTCTCACATTATGCTCATTCATTTTTACTTTAAAAACTTTTTTTTTTTTTTTTGCAGTATTAGCTTTTTCCATTAGAATTACAGGCCAACAAGAAATTATAACAGTAATACATACTACAGATCCTATCACTGTTATAATTTCTGCATAATTTCTTGCTTAAATTTCATTTCACATGTCATCATTTACTTACATCATTCAATTACTACATGTTTACTTCTCAGACTACTTTACAGTTTTTCTCAATCACTTTGGCTCAAATGAGAGTTATTTTTTCCTCTCAAATTAAGAAGTTCAGATTAAGATTTGAATTTCTTATTAATTTAAGCAAATTGCATACAACATGTTTTGGCACATGTGCAATTGTCTAACATTATACAACTAAATGCACATGGCTTGCTGATCAAAACTGACAAGATTGTTCCCAGTGAAACTCTTCACAACATCTAAACGTTCTTTCACTGTGTGACCCATCACATGCAAAATGATCCGTTTGATTATCAAAATCTATCAGACATGCATGTAATGTAATCCAAACATGCATGTACAGGAAGATTTCCTGTAAATATTCTGAATGTTTCGAGAATTTTTGGAAAATTTCGTGTTTTTTTTTTTTTTTTTTTTTTTTTTTTTTTGACACTTTTGGAAAAAATGTGTAGATTTTCAGAATTTTTTGGAAAGCTTCCAGAAATTCACTGGAAATTTTCTGCCCCTCTGTAACCCTACTTGCCATTGTAATGAAATGGGGATCACAACAGTGCTTGAAGTGGGCCGGTAAGTACCTGCACTTCTGTATTTTAGTCTATAGCATATCGGCACATTTATTGGTGCGTGCCGGCACTTCTGACATGTTGCCAGTTCTGAGAGTAAAAGCGTCAGTGTCTGGGTGATTAGAAATGACACTATATAAATCACTACCAGGAGGGGTCACCTCTCATCTCAACAAATATGTGAAGGAATGCAAGCGGTCTGCCTCATGTGTGGGACGCGAGAGCATGTCAGGGGAGGCGCGCAGAGGAGTAGGATAATAATGAGTTATTGATTACTATTACTATTCGGTTTATAACAAAAACAATACCTTAAAAATGAAAAGCAGGTTTTTATGATCACATCAGTAAACAGAATTCAAACAATTAGTTCAAAACAGTGCTATAATGCAGAGAATAGTGACTTACGTCCATATGTCAGTAAATTATTCTTTTCAGCATGTATTTGGCTCAAAAGTAAGAGTGTTTTATAATGAACGCTGGCTGAAGGTGTCTTAGATTATGTGGTGGTCAAAGGTTTAGTGATTCTGAATGGATCCATATAGTATAGCCTACAGCCAGGTCAAGGCAGGAGGTTTAGTTTGGCGTCTCCCTGTGGTCCTGTTTGGTATACTTGACTTGCGCTTATTTTTATTGAAAACTTTTAATGATTGATTTAATGTGACTCTATACTTACATTGTGAATTATGAAAATTAAAAAGTACTTAATTTTTCAAACACTGGATCACAATCTTGCCAAACAATCAAGTTTGGACGCATATGTAGAGTTTGCTCAGCATAATCACTACCATTTTTTTGAACGTCACAACCCTAAAGAGCAGCAGCTGCGACAGTGCTGTATAAATACATTTATATTTGTACAGTACGTTCATCTGTAGAAATGTGTTATGTAAACTGTAAACATTCACAGTTGCTTGTTGTGGAAGAGCAATAGAGAGATATGTAAGAATGAGTGGTAATGTTGGTGTAGGGGGAAGACAACAGTGTGTAAAAATGAACAAGCAATGGTGAAATTTGAGTTTACATGAAACACATTTCTACAAAAATAAAAGTACTGTATAAATGACTATATGTTCATTTCCTTTTCGTATACTACAGTCTTGACTTTTCCCCAATACATTTTTACCTACTGTTGAAATATTTAAAATGCTCAGTGATACACAGACAAAACAGACATTCTTGTAAAGCAGACTGTCAACAAAAAAAGTAGAAGAAAAATGCATATAACAAGCATAAAATGCAATTGCCTGTAACACAAAAAGAAATTAAATGAAAATTGCATATAACAAATATTTACATGGTGAAAAAACATCTAAATATTTTGACCAGTGTTGCTTACAAAATGACAAAAAGGATTTTTATTTTGGTGGCATTGGCCAAGTCACTGACACAAGGTTTTGAAGCTTGAATGAAATGTTTTGGGTGAGTTACTGCCTTTTGTAGACATGCAACAGGGTTCTGATGTTTTAGCAAACAGTTGTGACAATTGCACGTACAGGTTAAGGTTGTTTCAAAACATGTGCCAAAGCAATTGAGAAAAACTGTAATCAACACGTCAGCTTTAAGTATGTAGAATAACAGTTCAAAAAAGCTTTTTCTGTAGCCAAAATCATTTCAAATGCAGTACAGCAGTGATGCTGAAGTTAAGTGTCAATGGGTTTTTATACTTTAATTTTTTAATCAATTAACATTAAATACCGTTATTGCCAGTAGCACAAGCTATTTTCAGCATTTCGCCATTAAAATAGCTGAAAAGAATGTCCAACCAGCTTGCCCTGCTGGTGTGACTGACCCCCCCCCCCCCCCCCAATCTTGATTGTATTATGCACTTTAAACCAGTGTTTTACACGCCTATTTTTGAAGTAAATTATGTAATGTATTAAGAAATGTATTTTATCTAATTCTTTCCTATCCATTTGCAGCTATGTGTGTCTGTAAAATATGCTATGCAATTATCACTTTTTGGCTTTTCCATGGTTGTGCCTTGTAACAAATGCACTTTATGATCGTTTCAAGGAATGTATGTTTGCTATCATTTGCACAGGTATTTGTGTTATTTTTGACAATAACAAAGTATATTGTCAAAGTATATTGTATTTGCGTTATTTTTTACAATAACAAAGCTACTTAAGTATGAATAAAAACTGCACATTGTATAATATGCTATGTTGTTTGTTGTCTTTCACTGTTGTTAAATAATAATTTTTTTTTTTTTTTTTAACCATTTGTTAAATTTGTAAAAGCATTCTCTTTATTATGGATTAAAAGGACACCTGTTTGAAATTGCACATTGCAGTTAATTCCTGCTGGTCCATGTCTGTATGTGGATATGTGTTTTGAAATTGTGTGATTGTCTGCACTCAAAAATTGCTCAGATACTGCAAATTCAAATAAACATCTTTTTACAGACTTAAGTGTAAAATGAGGGAGAGAAATCACACCCCCAACATGATTAACTTCCTAATTTTGTGATCTCATTGGTTTCTATGGGCTGGCTAACTACTAGTTAGCAACAGTTTACTATGCATGCTAAATCTGTCTTCAACCCAAGCAAAAGCTACAACATACAACACAACTATGTATAATTTAGTAACCCAACACATCGAAGTTGAGTGAACTTGATTCATATTGACTGAATTACACACCATATTCATTGTGTAAGCAGTCTATGAAAATATAACATTTAAGAACAATCATTTTATGATTCTTATCATGGTTTATGATAAGAAAATGTACAAAATGAGATGCTGAACATGGATATTGATATTTAATATTCTGAAGAATTACATCCACATGAACAAATAATGATATCAACATTCATCTATGAATCAATGAGACCCTATATCAGTCTTTGCTCAATATCTTCACATAGTATTTTCATATAAATGCACAGCTTCACCTGAAAGTATGAAATGCAGCATAATTAATACATCAACTCTCCAGATCATCAAAAAACCCCCAAAAACTTTTATTGGTGAAATCACGCACTTCTTTAATGAACATGAGCAGCAACACAAAATACAGAAACTTTTTTTTTCACAGCTCTTTTTCACAAACTGTCAGGATTTGTTTCACACGGTCAGTAACACTGTAAACATCTAAACATCAATAAACATCAAGTTTTTGAAATATACATATAAAAAAATCCAATGTTCAATTCTAGCGCTATATTTGTGCTTTAGCTTTGTGTCATATTATCTACATTACAAAAACTAGTACATGTTTCTATGGGGTTATCTAATGCAACGGCTGAGAGAGTTATAAATTTGACATCTTTATTTTATCCGATGGCTTTAATCAATCTCTCCACTTTTTTGTTGTAATTAGGAAAGTCATGAAATGCTTGGATCTTGGATTATTACTTTTGCTGCTGGAGCAAATATGAATACAAAATTTAAATGTAAAAACGGTCCATTAATGATGTAAAATGAAAAATACTTTATATAAACTTCAGTGTGCTATTATACTCAGTTTGGCCAGAAGATTTTAACCCTCTGAAATTTCACAATAATTTGCTGAGTTCTTTTTCAATATTTCCCTGAAACAACGACAGAGAACAATACTGTTACATAAATAACAAATACTATGCGTTCTTGATCCTTCAAAATGTTGCAAGAAACTTTCAAACGTGAAGTTTGAAGCAGTCATATTTCAACTTAGCATAAAGGAACATCATAAACAGAGTCATGATTAAGTTAGAGGTGACCTAACAGACATTAGACACAGCTGATAGCAAGAAACACTGAAGCAGATATCACTGATGACTGAATGAAAAAAAAGCCTTAATTCTTTGCAGAATGGAGCGTGAAGAGTTTATTTTGTTAAAATTATCCAAAATGACAAACAAAGTTGCCAGGAGAATCCAGGTGCTGAAGGAGGAGATGCAGCAGACAGGCTACAGCGTCCTCTGTACCCCTTTTAGCCTTATAGGCAAATTGGAGGGGGTCCAGTTGTAAATTGACAGCTGGCAAGATGGTTTTCAGCAACAGCTTCTCCAGGCATTTCACAATTATAGATGTGAGGGCAACAGGTCGGTAGTGGTTGAGCTCCGTGGGCCGTGGCTTCTTGGGGACAGGGATTATGAAGGTTCACATCCAGCTGAAAAATCCTGCTTGTCAAAACGGGCATAAAATGCATTGAATTCTTTAACAAATAGTGCTGGATCTTTTGCAGAATTTGCACATGAAGTAGTTCTGAATCCACATCCTGTTAGTGTCCGTACTTTCTTAAAAGGCTTGTTTTGTGTTCATTTTGGAAAATTCATTTTCCAATCTGTCCTTGTACTTCAGTTTTGCCCTGAGTACCACATTCTTGATATTGCGGTTTGCCAGTTTCAGGTTAACCCAGTTGTTCTCTCTGAAGGCTTAATGTTTTTCTTCAAGGCATTGTTTTATTTGGGTAATCCATGGCTTGGAGTTGGAATATTTCCTTACTGTTTTAACAGGGATGCATGTGCCAAAACAAAAGTTTATATAATCAGTAATAACAGAAACTTTTTCATTCAGATTCCCATCGAAAATGTCCCAATCAGTACATGCTATTGAACCCTGTAAGCGGGTGATGGCATCCCCTGACCACTGTGGGGCACTGTAGTGTTGTGGACTTTCAGTTGTTGTTTGTACAGTGAGAGTAGGGAGATGATGTTATGATCGGCAGCTCTCAGCGGCGGATAGGAACATGTACGAACTGCATCGGCCACGTTGCCATAACACATGTCCAAGATGTTTGCCCGCCTAGTGGGGATGTCCACATACTGTTGGAATGATGGCAATACACAGTCCAGCTTGCAGTTGTTAAAGTCCCCCAGAATGAACAGCGGAAAGCCGGGATACTTACCTAGCTTGTCGTTAGCATCCCCGGCTATGAGCTCAGCTGCTGTATTGATGTTAGCGCTGGGGGCAACGTAAACACAGCTGACCACAACAACATGCAAATAGTAGATGTAGTGCAGTGATATCACGAGAACAGAAGAGAACGAGATCAGGGAGACGTGAGTGAACATGTAGTTGAACGTAGTTGAGAGTTGTCAATAAAAGCTGATAGAGCATCAGCAAAGTCTAATTACTGAGTCGAACAACACAACATAAATGGTGACGAGGATGAACACGTCACAGAACGACTAGGATTACCATTCAACTGTCGTTGGAACTTGGAAGCGACACTTGGATCTGATAGACTGACGGTCCTGACATGGAAGGGCAAGCTGTTGCACCGCGAACACTGCCGAGACATGTTGCTCTGGCACAGATATCGCCTCCTATTTCACTGAACCTCAGAGCTTTGGATTTGTATTCAGAATACAAAACATGGAAAGACTCTTAATAGTCTTTTCGAGTTGGCCAGCAGAACTATCAACGCTGCCGATGCGCTATATTTTTTTTGCATTGCATTGATGCTCCGGTGCAGACTCCACGAAAAAAAATGTGCTCGAAAGACACGAATTCAGACTGAGATCTCAACTACAAGATGAAACGATTGACGCATTTGTGAATGCATTAAGGGAACTGGCCAAATCCTGTGAGTTCAGCGCTTTAGAACGTGATATGATACCAGATCAGCTCGTAGAGAAATGTGCACATAGACGATTAGGAGATAAACTGTTGCAAGAAGAAGGGCTTACACTGGAAAGAGCATTGACTGTTGCTAGAATCGTCAAATCAGCCCAAGCAGAGTCTAAAGTGCTTTCAGAAAACAGTGTCAAGGAAAAAGACAATCACATTTATTTCATGAAAGGTGCAAGAGCAGCTGACACAAAAATGAAACAACAAAATGCCGGCAGAGGACGATCTGAAAAGAGTAACAGCGACACCAAGTGTTACAGATGTGGACTGACAACACATAAAGCAGATGACTGTGGTGCAAAATCAGCAACCTGCTTGTATTGCAAAAAACTGGTCATTATGCACGTGTTTGTAGAAAGAAAAACAACTCACAGGAGCATAAAAGTGACAAATATAAGGCCAAAGACAAGTCAGACCGTAAAGACAAACCAGTAAATGCAGTAAACGACAATTCTGATTCTGATGAATTTGTGTATTCAATTGATCCAGAAGGAAAAGAGACCATAAGAGTTAATGAACAGAAATTGAAGATGGTCATAGATACAGGAAGTGGAAGAAATTTAATTGGAGAAGAACTGTATCAAAGATTGTTTGCACAAAAAGTGGAACTAAAACAAACCAAGAGAAAATTCTATGCATATACACAGACTCACCCTCTTCCCTGTGTGGGATTTTTTGAAGCTCAGTTTGAATCGAATGGTAATGACATGAAAGATGGCATTTTTGTATTCAAAGGAAACGTAGAGCCGCTGTTAGGAAAACAGTGCTGTTTTAACTTAAAGATTCTGAATCCTGCAGACCAGGTCAGACCAATTGAAAATTAATCGGAAAGATTTTTGAAACTGGAGACTGAATATCAGTCTTTGTTTAAAGGACTGGGACAAATCACAGGTTACAGCCATAAAATATCTGTGAATGAAAAGGTCGCACCTGTAGCTCAAGCTTTATGGAGCATACCTTACCTAATGATAGAGGCTGTGAATCAGGAGCTGGATAAAATGCTGGAAGATGGAATAATAGAGGAAGTGCACGAAGGATCTGAGCGGGTGTCCAACATTCTTCTCATTCTAGAAATGGACACTAAAGAAGTGAGACTTTGTGTAGATCTGAGAGAAGTGAACAAAGCGGTGGTAAGAGAAAGACACCCAGTACCAACAATAGACAGTATACTGCACGCGATGCAGAGAGCAAAGGTGTTTGCTAAACTGGATGCCCGTAAAGGCTTTTGGCAAGTCGATCTAGCACCTGAATCCAGACAAATGACCAGATTCGTTACACACAGAAGATACTATCATTTTAAGAAGGTTCTATTCGGACTGTCTAGTGCTCCTGAAGCATACCAGAAAGCCATGGATTCTATGTTATGTGGGATGCCCGGTGTGGTATGCTACATGGATGACGTGGTCGTGTTTGCTGAAAATGAAAAGGAGCTGGAACAAAGACTGAGAAAGGTTTTTCAAAGATTTCAAGAAAAGGGACTGACATTGAA
>JAFVLL020036518.1:0-17068 GCA_021397915.2 Tor tambroides | reverse complement strand
CTAGTTACACGTTTCCTGAGGCTGAGGCCTCCGGCCAGAGAAGCTTATGCTAAGTGGTGGATCAGGATGCTATTCCATAGCCTCGAGTCCTCTTCTGATCTCCCTTATCCTTGGGGGTCAAGGCTCACTCCTCCAGAAGTTGACCTTCGGGACGCGGGCCCTACCCACTTTAGCCGCTCCCGGCTCCTCTGTTCTCCCACTTTAGCTGTGCTCTTCCACACTAGGCAGGGATTTCTAAGTCTGGCGGCGTGGGCATTCTCGTTCCCATAGCGTTTCGATGAAGCTCGAGTTCCTGAAGGGGAATGTCTCAGGTTACGCATGTAACCATGGTTCCCCGAGCATCTCGTTCCCTCGGGGAACCATGGTTTCATGCGTAACCTGAAACGTTTTCGGACATGAAAGCATAGATGTTATTTTTTGTTTTGGTGTAAATTACTCAAACGCTAAACTGCTAATAACTTAAGCCATGGGGAGACTGTAGACAGCTGTGATTCATTGTACTGCATTAACAGAAAGCCAAAAATATAAAGATTTGTAATACAAAGTATTTTTCCAAAATTAAGTTTTATTAGTATTTTCGTGCCGTGACGGTGAGGGCGGGAACATATGTGATGTAGCCTCGTGCACTTACTAGACCGTCTCATTCTAGCGTTTATATGCCGAGAACGACTCTAGCCTACAAGACTCTGAAGGACTTAACTAGGAAGGACGTAGCCTTGGTAGGATGCAGCCTTCTGTTTGAGAAGCACCCCTTGTGTTCTCGTTCTACATCATCATCAATCGCCGAAGTTCAGTTCCAATTATCAAGAACGCAAGTACAGAGGACGCATGAAAGTGCCCAGATGTGTTCTTGATATCGAGGATGCATCAAGTGCAGACTTGAGAGAATCGAGCCATTAGAAATCCCAGAAGAATCTGCGGGCGGCCAGTGTACAGAAGCCTGTAAGCTTTAAACTCGCTCTCGCAAATACTTGACGGCTTTTGAAGTTGAAAGTAAACATTTATCGTGTTGTTGTTTTGCTTAATTTTAATAAAGTTATAAGACCCGGAGAAAGTCTGTATTTTTATTGGCATATTAAAATGAATCTTAACATAGTCACAGTTCAACATATAATGCTGTAAAATAAAACGATATACAATTATATGATATAATATCTGTACTAGTATGAAATGTTTTAATAAGTTATGACATTTGTTTGTAATGTTATTGTAGCATTCCCAGCTGAACAGATGCACTTTACTCTCAGGAACTGATGTTTATAAAGGATTTAATTTCCAAAAAACACCGTAAGAGCTGAATAAAAACAAACAAACAAAGTTTAATTAGACATCTTCCTGAAAATTATAAATAAATGTCCAAAACAAACCTATAAACTGATGGATACACAGTTGAAATCTGATTGGCCTACATCATAAAAAGCGTGACAATCACATTTTTAGTATACAAGCTAATGTAATAACCTTGCCTTTCTGTACTGTAGTAAGCCTGAATAATATGAATTATTTTAACACTGATAGTAACAATATTTAATGCAGATAAAGCACCTATCAAAAAATGAGTTTTTAACATTCGACAAACTTCTGTCGAAGTGCTACCTGTATGACCTATATGATTTTTTAAATCACAATAATCTCCCTTTAGAGTGCAATGAGAAATAAATGAGACACCTGAGTTAACAATTAATTAATTTTGGTACAACTGATGATATCAATTTAGAGAGAAAAACATAAAACATATAACATGACCCAATAAAGACCTGATTTGCTGTAAACAATCTATCTGGAGTGCAAACCAAGAGAAACTATAACATTGACGAGGCAATAATACACTGTGTGTTCTGTTTAAGACAGTAACAATGAATCACACACTCTCTGAATAACAACATTAACAAATGAAATGGTCATCACTGATATTCAAAACTTGCATTTATGCTAACGAACCGCTAAACATTAGTTAACACTTCAAAGTCTCTCAAAGTTTACCACACAGATTGAAATTAAACGGTACCTTGTGCCCTTCATCAGCCAGGAGCTAAGAGGTAGGGAGAAACCTTTTAAACAAAAATTTGCACAACGTGTACCCAAAAGTTCATCTTTCTTCTCCAGTAACGTTAATCAGAATGATGCTTCACGTAGAAAGTTCGTCAATGCACACATACAGCGTCATTCCATGACAACACCGCCCTCTATGGACGGAGGTAAAGGTGTCAATGATTGGAGGATTTCATGGTCATTTACAATCCCATCAAATCATGAGTGATTTGTATGATGTTAAGGAATATAAATTATAAATGATTTTCAAATATAAAAAAAGACATTTAACTCAGACAAAACAGATGAAAAGTGTCCATACTATGGTGAATAACCCTCTGGGGTCTGAGGTGATTTTGGGGCCCTTGAGATGTGTTGACATGCCCTGATATTTGTGCTTATTTCAGCTACTTATGACATACTATTGACCAACATGTATTTTTTTTTGTATTCAGCACAAACTGTGCTACAATAATATGTGACCAAGATGGATGTACATGTTTGCATTTTGTAGAAAAAAAATATTATGCGTGGTTAGTAAGTTTTGGGGAAAAAAAAAAAAGTAGATTAAATAAGGCCATAAAACCCACACTAAATAGTCCTGAACAAGATTTTGAGTAATCAGTCTTATAGGCTTGAATATTTACTAAATTATGTGAAAATCATTCTGATTACCCATTCACAGAAAACAATATATTGATTTAAATTTTTTAAGACGTGTTTTGTGATTGAAAGCCAATATGCGAGGGAGTGGCAATGGCCTTGAATATTAAGTGATTTTCACCTGAGAGACAAAGGGCCCTCCCCTAAAGCTGCTAATGGCTCATCAGTAGGACTGTCACTGAGGCAGGTAAGAGAGAATGTGAGGAGATTGAAAAAATGGGTTTTTTAAATTATTTGTATTTTATTTAAAACAGTATAAACAAAACATACATAATGAAGGTCAAAGACATATTATTGTGCACACTGTTCTAACCACAGAGATGTGAACAGACTTTGGAGTCATTCCTGCAACAGATTCTGTCCAACAAATAAATCATACCTGGTATTTACGTGTGTTATCTAAGTGTTTCTGCTTATTTCCATTGATTCAAGAAGAAAAAATAATCAGTAGTCAAGGAGCTTCTTTTACCATAGAATATCAGTGTAGTTGAAAACCTGATGTTGGTACAGCATCCTCAGGAAAACAGCTTGAAGAAGTCAGCAGGATTCATCTGTGGTGCAGGTCTCTGGTCAATAAAATACAAACATTTGTGAAACGCTAATTATATCAGGAGCATCTTATATATATATATATATATATATATATATATATATATAAATAAATAAATAAATAAATAAATGTATACAGTCACATACATACATATATACATACATACATACACAAATTCAATATATATATTATTTCATTTCCATGTAGTATGAAGTACTAAAATAACTAGAATATAGAATATGAAAACATCATCGCGCTGTAAGAAATTTAAATATAATGAATTGCCTATCAATTTCAAACACTGCAGTCTGGAATTACAGTTTTAGGAAAAAACATAAAATGGGTGTTAGTAATATTTGCACACTGTACTTATGCTGCTTGGGTAAAGTCATTATGAAAATAATATTATCCACAGAAGAGGTGCAGATTTTGCAATAAATAATTAAAATAAATATATAAATAGACTGCAGCAACTGACATTTTGTCAGAAGCTCTAGTAAATTAGATGCTATTTTGTTTAGTTGTCTGTTCAGAATTGTGATCTCTATTTGATACAAACAAAAAATCGTGATTCTCAATCATTTCAGAAGTGAGGGGGATAGAAATGTCAAATATAATCATTTTAATTGGCTGAGAAATCAAATACACTGCTGGACAATAACCAATAATTTATCATATTTTTCCTAATGACAATTTTATGATTTGTTTAGCCTATAAAGTACATTTCTTCCCCCATTTTTGTCACAGAATAAGGCAGAAGATATATTATATAGCCTAGTAGTCTAACTATTGCCAAGTGTAATAAATGCTATCAATTAGCACTGCATTATTCAGAATCAGATGCTTTTTTATTACCTGGAGATGACTTGAAAAACACACATAAACCATATTATCATATGTCCACTGTCTTCACGTTTCTATTTATTCAGCTCAGCTACAGTAGACAGCTTTGGCTACAGCACTAGCTGGATTCTTGCACGTTGTGACTCGTGAGTGAGTTCTTCTATGAGGCAGTTTCGGACTTTATGCGCGAGAGCGCCATCCGGCTTCGAGACTGCATGAGAGTGTTTATGTCTGGTTACTGACAGCATCACGGTCTTTACTGGGTGTTTTTAGGGAATATTTGCATTTATTCACATGCGATTGGATTAGGCTAGTTACTCATATGCTGGACTGTCATGATTTGGCTAGTGCAGGACACTACTGAATGCGAGTACACGTATGAAGTTTGTAACTTACTATATAAGGATGTACTTTGTACTATAAAAAATATTTTATATCTGAGAAACGAATTATTATTGTTTAGCATGCTATTAAAATATATTTGTGAACAGATTATTAATAATAAACATGGTCTAAACATTCTTAGATGGTAGCATTCATCATGTTGTCGTTTGGGAAAAACCCAACTAAACGTGTTCAAGTTTATGTCACAATAACACGTTAACTAATGCAAAAAAAGAAACATTACTTACTCATCAGATCGATCTTCTCTTCTGGATGAAATCTTGTTCTTATTTTGAGAGAAATCCAGCCTTTACTCAGTGCGTCTTCTTGCAGAAACGAACAGTAGCCGCGAGGAACGATCTCTTCACTCTTTGTTTATGTTGGGCGTTTACACGCGCGCGTCTCACGTGGTTATTTACATATGAACGGCGCGAGCCGCGAGGGGGCGGGATCGCATTAAAAATAATGAGTTAGACGGGACAGACTGAACATCGTGTTGGTTTCATACGGATTACTTCATCACAGAATGTTTGTTTTCGATGAGAAAACTTCATTTGAAAGTAGACACTTCAAGCTTTCTATAGATATAACTCTAACTCATGTCTGTGTGTTGAGTTTTCTCTGAGTTACAGTTCATTTTAGTGACGTGTTTCTAAAAGCAGCTCGCGGAGACGGAGAAGACAAAGAGCGCACCCAGTTTTTCTTTTTTTTTTCCAAAACCACAAAGTTTTGTTGTAATTGTGAGTGTACACAAAAAAAGTAAGACACTTAACAGTTTCGATTGATGTATAACACTTATTTGTGTGACCAAAATCAACAGAGTATTTTTAGTGTCTTTTACACTGATAAGAAAAAAAATGAGTTTGTCTCGCCGGCGAGACAGCCGACCCCAGGGGGTGAATAAATACTAGCATTTAAGTAATATGATGAAAAGGATACACTTGGTTGCTCCCGGAAGCAGCTAGACGGTTTCTAGCAACAGGATCAGCTTCTGGACTGGGCGTTCAATGACAGACAGCTTGTTGAGGCGACGACCATCCCTTTCCAGATTTCGGTCACCAAGGCATACCTTGACTCTTCTCACAAGCCCGTCTTTATCTGTAGTAGTCTCTGTAACTCTGGCCAGCCGCCACTCATTTCTGGGCAGATCATCAGTCTTTTCCATGACAATGTCTCCTACTTGCAGGTTTCTCTTTGCTGTGTGCCAGCGCTGTCTGGTGGCAATGTTGGATAGATACTCCTTACGCCAACGACTCCAAAACTGCTCTGCGAGGTACTGAACATGACGCCACCTTTTCCTTGCATAGATGTCTTCTCTGATGAATCTGCCTGGTGGTGGTAATGCTGTAATGGACTTCATAGTAAGCAGGTTATTAGGGGTGAGAGGTGCAAGGCTGTTGGGGTCGTTTAAGTTATCAACTGAGAGTGGTCTACTGTTTACGATCGCCATAGCTTCATAAAAGAATGTCCGCAGTGATGCATCGTCCAGTCTGCCAGAAGAGAGTGAGAGAGTTGAGCGAAGAACATTCCTCACTGTTCTGATTTGTCTCTCCCATACCCCACCAGCATGACTTGAATGGGGCGCATTTAGGACAAAATCACACTGCTTTTCAGCTAAGAACACTGTCAGACAATCAGCGTCAATCTCCTTGAGAGCATTTTTCAGCTCATTCTTGGCTCCTACAAAGTTGGTGCCTTGGTCACATTGGATTTGGCGCACTGCTCCCCGCAATGCAACAAAACAGCGCAAGCCATTGATGAAAGCATCTGTAGACATGTCATCTAGCATTTCTATATGAATAGCTCTGGAGCTGAAACACGTGAAGAGGAGGCCATACCTTTTATGATCCTTCCGACCCTGTTTAGTGACAAAGGGACCAAAGCAGTCCATACCACAGTATGTGAACGGTGGGGATGGATTCGTGCGCTCTGAAGGGAGGTCGTCCATTCTTTGTTCTTCAGTGGGTCTCCTGAGCTTCCGACATGTCACACAGTGATGCACATGGGGTAAGGTAAGGAAGTGCATAGAAGATGTTGTACCGACCAAAACAATCAGAACCTACCCGAATCAGAAACTGTGGATTAACGCTGATGTTCGCTTGGCTCTCAACGCTCGAACCTCTGCCTTTAATTCCGGTAATGCGGATGATTATAAGCAAGCCAGCTATGCCCTCTGCAAAACCATCAAGACCGCAAAACGCCAATACAAAGAAAAAATTGAAGCACTGTTTACCACTTCCAACTACAGAGACATGTGGCAAGGACTCCGCAACATCACGGACTACAAGGATCGCAAACACACTGCTACAAACACCTCTACCTCACTTCCTGACGAGCTCAACGCCCTCTACGCTCGCTTCGAAGTCAGTGGCTCCTCCCACACACAGAGCGCTCCCGCGGCCGAGACTGCTGAGGCTCGTCCACTCTCCGTGTCTGTAGCGGATGTTACCCGATCGCTCCGGCACGTGAATATCCGCAAAGCCACAGGTCCAGACGCCATTCCTGGCCGTGTCCTTAAAACATGCGCTCACCAACTAGCTGGAGTCTTTTTGGACATTTTTAACCTCTCCCTCTCCCTATCTGTTGTCCGCCAATGTTTCAAAACATCCACCATTGTGCCAATACAAAAGACACCCAAAGCTTCTTGCTTGAATGACTGGCGCCCTGTTGCTCTGACTCCCATCATCAGTAAGTGCTTTGAGAAGCCTATCAGAGATCACATCTGCTCTGAATTACCAGCAGCACTCGACCCCCTGCAGTTCACCTACCGCAATAACCGCTCCACTGATGATGCAATTGCCTTCACCCTGCACACTGCCCTTTCCCATCTTGACAAGACGAACACATATGTGAGAATGTTGTTTGTTGACTACAGCTCAGCGTTTAATACCATAGTGCCCTCTAAGCTTGTAGTGAAACTCTGGGTTCTAGGTCTGAACAATTCTCTGTGTAGCTGGATCCTGGACTTCCTGACAGGCAGACGGCAGGTGGTCAGAGTAGGCAGCAACATCTCCTCCCCGCTGACCCTCAACACTGGAGCCCCTCAGGGCTGTGTTCTCAGCCCTCTCCTGTACTCCCTGTACACACATGACTGTGTAGCCACGCACAGCTGCAACGTCATCGTCAAATTTGCGGATGACACAACGGTGGTAGGCCTGATCACCGACAACGATGAATCAGCCTACAGAGAAGAGGTGCACACCCTGACTAACTGGTGCCACAACAACAACCTCTCTCCGAACATCAATAAGACCAAGGAGCTGGTGGTGGATTTCAGGAGGCAGACCAGTGAGCACCCCCCCATCACCATCGACTCCGGTGGAGCGGGTCAGCAGCTTCAAGTTTCTCGGCGTAAACATCACCGAGGACACACCAGCCACACTGTTTCTGACAGCACTGTAGCATGTCTTGCACTGCATAGCTTAGAACACATGCAGCTCCATCTTCTCTTCTGCACTAACAAACTACTGCACTGAACTTCACATGAAAACACTAACAGTATACATCACTGTAAGTCAAATATAAAGCTATACGTACATCTATAAGTCTCTTGAGAATATAGTTTACTATGTGTATATAATGGAAATGTGTATTGTATATTGTGTACAATTGTCTATTGTTTACTGTATATTGTGCAAATGTGCATATTGTGTAAAGTGTGTATAAAAAATATAATAATTCAATTCAATTCAATTCAAGTTTATTTGTATAGCGCTTTTTACGATACAAATCGTTGCAAAGCAACTTTACAGGAAATTAAGTTTCCACAATATATTTATATATTGTAGAAACTTAATATTTAACTTGTGGCAAAATTTGGTAATTCTGTATGTTGTCTGAGGGTTGGCATCCGCTGAGGTCCTCTGAGGGGTTGGCATCATCTCTTCTCAGGTGTTTGGTCATCTCAGATCATTTAAGGGTTGGATCCAGACTGACGCTTCAGTAATTCCTAGTTACAGAAACAGAGAAACAAATAGAGACATAATTAGCATAGCTGCTGTTCCATCCAAGCAAAAATGATTTGTTCAACCCAAGCTAAAGAATAATAATGTACATTTGATCAGATATAACTGCAGTATAAGATTATAAGATGCATTATGTGAATGCTTGGCTAAAGATATGTGTCTTTAATCTAGATTTAAACAGAGAGAGTGTGTCTGAACCCCGAACGTTATCAGGAAGGCTGTTCCAGAGTTTGGGAGCCAAATGTGAAAAAGCTCTACCTCCTTTAGTGGACTTTGCTATCCTAGGTACTACCAAAAGTCCAGAGTTTTGCGACCTTAGGGAGCGGGTTGGATTGTAGCGTGGTAGAAGACTAGTTAGGTACGCAGGAGCTAAACCATTTAGGGCCTTATAGGCAAGTAATAATATTTTGTAACTGATACGGAACTTAATAGGTAGCCAGTGCAGAGACTGTAAAATTGGGGTAATATGATCATATTTTCTTAATCTGGTAAGGACTCTAGCCGCTGCATTTTGGACTATCTGTAGCTTGTTTATTGAAGATGCAGGACAACCAGCTAGTAGTGCATTACAATAGTCCAGTCTAGAGGTCATGAATGCATGAACTAGCTTTTCTGCATCATAAACAGGTAACATGTTTCGAAGCTTGGCAATGTTTCTAAGATGGAAGAATGCTGTTTTTGTAACATGAGAAATATTATTTTCAAAGGACAAGTTGCTGTCTAATATCACACCCAGATTTTTGACTTTAGAGGACGTAACAGTACATCCATCTAGTTGCAAATTGTAATCCAAGAGATTCTGTGTACTGTTTTTTGGTCCAGTAAGTAATATCTCTGTCTTATCTGAATTTAATAGGAGGAAATTATTGGTCATCCAATCTTTTACATTTTTAACACAATCTATTAGCTTAGATAGTTTAGAAGTTTCATCTGGTCTTGTTGAGATATATAGTTGAGTATCATCAGCATAACAATGAAAACTAATCCTGCATTTTCTAATAATATCACCAAGGAGCAACATGTATATTGAAAATAGCAGAGGATCTAGGACAGATCCTTGTGGTACTCCATACTGTACTGGTGATAATTGAGATGACTCCCTATTTAAATAAACAAAGTGGTAGCGATCGGACAGGTAGGATCTAAACCATCTTAAAGCCTGCCCTTGAATACCCGTATAGTTTTGTAATCGATCTATGCACTAAGAACGCAGCACTAAGATCAAGTAAAACTAGCAATGAGATGCAGCCTTGGTCTGACGCAAGAAGCAAGTCATTTGTAATTTTAACAAGTGCAGTTTCTGTGCTATGGTGAGGCCTGAAACCTGACTGAAATTCTTCATAGATATCATTTTTTTGCAGGAAGGAGCACAATTGAGCAGACACAACTTTTTCTAAAATTTTAGACATAAACGGAAGATTTGAAATGGGTCTGTAATTTGCCAGTTCACTAGGATCTAGTTGTGGTTTCTTAATAAGAGGCTTAATAACCGCCAAATAAATAAAAAAGGACGTGACGTGTGGCCAAGTATGGTGACCCATACTCGGAATTTGTGCTCTGCATTTAACCCATCCAAGTGCACACACACACAGCAGTGAGAAGTGAACACACACACACAAACACACTGTGAACACACACCAGGAGCAGTGGGCAGCCAATGCTGCGGCGCCCGGGGAGTAGTTGGGGGTTCGGTGCCTTGCTCAAGGGTCTCACCTCAGTCATGGTATTGAGGGTGGAGAGAGCGCTGTGTAAATTTTTTTATATATTGTTGCTTGTACTGCCATGGCACAGAGTCTTGTACCTAAGAATTTCACCATCGGTACACTTGTGTACATGATGTGTGACAATAAAGTGATTTGATAAAGAGATTTGATTTGATTTGGGATGCTACTGCTCTGCTCATTCCTGGAATCCAGTACCCTTGTGATCTGATCTCATTAATTGTGAGACCCTTTCCCTGGTGCTTGACATTCTCATGACATTGAGAGTTGATCATCTTTGTTATGTGGTGATCTTCAGGAATGATCACTGGGTGTTTGACTGAGCTGGGTAAGGACGCATTGCAAAGCCTTCCTCCCACCTTGAGTACTCCTTCTTGATCTAGGAAGGCATCAAGATGATACAGCCTGCTGCTAGGTGACAGCTGGGCCCCCTTGCTCAATATTGATATCCTCTGGATAGATGTTTCTTTGTAAATCCCTAATGATGATGCGTTTAGAATCTTCTCGTTCAGCTACCGTACTGTGGCTGCTGGACTTGTCCCCTTTGGCTCGGTGAATGAGGTGCGCCACAGCTTGGACAGCTCCAGACCATGAAGACAGCTTTAACAAACGTCTGAGGGGCTGAATTCTGTTGTTTCTGTACTCAGCGTCTGAGCCTGTCTCACTTCAGGATCCCCAATTGTTAGTCCTGTGTCAATATCTGCAACAGGAGGTATATCCTTCTTCCATAAGAATCCTGGCCCTGTCAACCAGTTGGATGTAAGAATCTCACCAGCGTTTAAACCTCTTGACGCATGGTCGGCAGGGTTTTCATTAGTGGGAACATATCTCCACTGTTGAGGAGTAGTGCTGAGATGTATCTTCTGCACTTTGCTCGCCACGAATGTGTGAAAGCGATGTGCTTCATTGTTAATGTATCCCAACACCACTTGGGAGTCAGTCCAGAAGTGCTCTTCTATGTCCGTGTATTCCAGCTCCTGCTTAAGCATGTTGCTTATGGCAGCTGAGATGACAGCAGCTGTCAGTTCGAGCCTGGAAATAGTCTGGACCTTAATGGGAGCAACTCTGGATTTACCGATGACCAGGGCACAGTGGATGTTTCCTTCTTCGTTTGTGAGTCTCAAATAGGTACACTGGCCATATCCGCTGTTGCTCGCATCAGAGAAGTGATGAAGTTCTCTTTTGATGACCTTTCCAAAGTTTGCAGGCACATAGCAGCGGGGTATACTGATCTTTTCCAAGTTCTTAAGATCAGCTTTCCAGTGCTCCCAGTTTGGCTGCAATTCTTTAGGAAGCAGGTCATCCCAGCCTGTTCTGTTTCTGCACACTCCCTGAAGCACTGATTTTCCATTGAGCAGGAAAGGAGCAATAAAGTCCAGTGGATCATACAGAGACGCAACTGTGGATAGTATGCCACGGCGTGTTGCTGGCTGGTCTTTGAGGTCAACAGAGAATCTGAAGTTGTCAGAATCAATGTGCCAGTGGATCCCTAAAGCCCTCTCTAAAGGTGTGTCATCGAAGTTGAGGTCAAGTGCCTTTACTTCAATAGCTCGTTCAGAAATTGGAATGCTATCCAGGACAACTCTGTCATTTGAAATAAATTTGTGCAGTCTAAGACCACCTGAGGCACACAGTTGTCGAGCTTCTCTTGCTACCTGGATAGCTTCTTCTGTGCTGGATACACTGGTGACACCGTCATCTACATAAAAGTCTGTTGTGATGAATTTTGAGCCAAGAGGATACATACCCTCATTCTCCTTAGCGAGAAGTTTCAGACCATAGTTGGCGCATCCAGGTGACAAGGTTGCACCAAAAAGATGGACCTTCATGCGGTATTCTTGTGGGTGTAAAGCTAAGTCTCCATTTTTCCACCAGAGAAAAAGGAGGTAGTTTCGATCTGCTTCTGCCACATGGAATTGGTGAAACATCTTTTCAACATCGCACACAAGGGCAACGGGATGTTGTCTGAATCTTACAAGAACACCAGTCAGGTTATTCATTAAATCTGGGCCTTGGAGCAAGTGGTCATTGAGGCTGGTTCCCTGGTACTTGGTGGAGCAGTCGAAGACAACACGGAGCTTGTCTGGCTTCTTAGAGTGATACACCCCATGATGAGGGATGTACCACTTCTCTCCATCCTTACCTTCATCATGCACTTCTTCTGCATCACCTCTCTCAATGACCTCTTCCATAAACCTCACATAGTGTTCCTTGTGCTTTTCATCTTTTAGCAATTTCCTTTTAAGATGATTGAGCCTTAAGATGGCAAGCTGCTTATTATTAAGCAAGTGAGGTCTCTCTTTGAAGGGGAGAGGCATCTCGTAATGCCCATGGTCGTTCTTCCTTATGCCTTGCTGCAATTTGGTCAAGAAGAGGATGTCATCCTGTGACACAGTTTTATTATCTTCAACCATTCTTTGAAGTCAGACTCCAATATTTTAATAACATCAGCTGGGGTCACTGGAGGGAGCTCTTTAATGCTGACTCTATGACAGATGGTGTTGAACCTTTGTGACTCATGGTGTGAAGACAGGCGACCAACAATGCTCCATCCTAGGTCTGTATGGACTGCATAAGGTTCATCGTCTCCTCCTAAAACCACCTGTTTTGGTGCCAAAGCATTTGGACAGCTGTAGCCTCTTACTTTCAGACCTGACACCCTTTCACGTGGCATGACAACATCTTTTGCAGTCATTGTCGTCAACTTCAGTCTCACAGGACAGGAGTCAGTTTGTAGCTTGTTGCTCAGCTCTCGGTCGACAAACACAGTATCATTCTGGGTGTCAAGCAGAGCGTAAACAAGTTTTTCAGAGCCTGGATTCCTTTCATTTGAGACCCACACTGGCACGATCATTGAAGTATTGGTGGATGGCTCATCTACTTTGTGAGACGTAGCAGTAGTTGTCTCTGTTTCACCTTGGTTTGAGACTGGTGCAGAGTTGACTTTCTTTGTGTAGTTTTCATCGTCTAGACATGTTGGTTGTCTACCTCTACAAGTGTAACAGGATAGACGGTGATGGCAGTCTTTTGCGCTGTGGCCTGGTTTCATGCAACCGTAGCAGAGTTTGTTCTCCTTCACATATTTCTGTTTCTCTTCTAATGATTTTGCTACAAATTTAGGACAGTTATGAATCTTATGCTTGCTGTCCTTGCAAAAGAAACACATTTTGGAATTTCCTTTAGTGGGCTTTTGTTCATTTTCATCATTTTGTTTATTTTCCGTAGCTGTTTGAATGTGAAAGACGTTAGTCCTGTTCCTTTTACTGTCCTTAAGGTTCTGTTTTTCCGAAGTGGAGTCAGAGGCACGAAGAGCGCTGAAGGAGGTGACAGGATTACAAGAAATCTCTGCTTCCATTGACATGAAGTTCACAAAATCTATAAACTTTGGAAAGTCATGAGTCTCAATCAGTGTCTGTGTGACCTGACGGTTCCACCGTGCTGCTGCCCAATCTGGTAATTTGTGTACAAGTTTCTGATTTTCATCACAATCATTTAGTATTTCAAGCCCTTTGACATGAGGCGTAGCTTGATGACATGCATTCAAGAAGTCAGAGAATTCTCTGAAACCTTCAGAATCCCTAGGCTGAATCTTAGGCCATTTGGCTAGTTTTTCCCTGAATGCCTTCTGTATGACAAATGGCTGTCCATAACGTTGGTTCAGCTTGTTCCATGCATCAGTATAAGCCTCCTCATCATTCCTGTAGAAGATACCGTCAAGAGACTTACGAGCTGGCCCACCAACATACCTTTTTAAATAGTGCAGCTTGTCAGCAGAAGAAATGGCCTTTCCATCAATGAGCGACACAAATGCAGCCTTCCACTCAATGAACTGGATAGGATCACCGTTGAACACAGATGGTTCTGTTGTAGGCAGCCTGTTCAGAGCTATGCTATCTTGGACAGCTTGAGCGAGATAAGATATATCCGTGAGGATATTGCTGTGATGTCAGTAGGATGCGTTGCTGTGATGTCAGTAGGACGCGTTGCTGTGATGTTGGTAAAACATTGGATGGGAAATGGAACCACATGCTGTTGTGCCGTTACACTTACATCCCGCTGTTCCCTTCTATTCGAGTCTGAAGAATGAATGCTCTCTTCCTGTGCCATGTCTTGATCATAGTCCTGCAGTCTGGCTCTAGCTGCTTTTAGATCCTTTTCTGCCTTTAGTTTTTCCAGTTCACACTTCCGAGCTTCGATCTCTTGTATCATTGAGTATTCCGCTTCTTTGGCTGCTAATTCAGCTGCTGCATCTGCTCGCTTAGGTGCAATGGACATAACTGTAGACCTTGATAATGTGGGGCGTGATACTGTGGAAAACTTCTTTCGAAGTGTTACCTGTATGACCTATATGATTTTATAAATCACAACTAAATGAGACACCTGAGTTAACAATTAATTAATTTTGGTACACTGATGATATCAATTTAGAGAGAATAACATAAAACATTTACCCCCGGTTTCACAGACAAGGCTTAAGCCTAGTCCTAGACTAAAATGTAAATCTGAGCTGTTTCAACTGAAATAAACTTGCACTGACTGATCTTAAAACATGTCAGTGCCTTTGTTTTGTCTCAGAATGCACACCAGTAATTCTTTTTTCTAAGGCATGTTTATAAAAATTACTTAAATGTCCTAATTGAACTATGGCCTAATCCTGACTTAGGCTAAGCCCTGTCTATGAAACTGGGCCATAAAATGTTCAAATAAAGACCTGATTTGCTGTAAACAATCTATCTGGAGTGCAAACCAAGAGAAACTTTAACATTGATGAGCAGTGCCGGCCCGTCCAATAAGCAGTACAGGCAGTCGCCTGGGTCCCCGCCTTAAGTGGAGGGCCCCGCAGCCGCGAAATTAAATTTCTAGTTATGATTGTTCGAGATCGGCGTATGACATCAAAGACATTAAATTGGAGAGCAGACGAGTCTTATGCTTTTGAATTGCCCTCGTTGTACTTGTCAAAACAGAGAAAGGTCTGCACAGCACTGCTTCAAGCTGAACACGCCTTCTGACTACGTATCTACAGATGACGCACCTGTTCTATACAGTGCGACATATATGTCAAACGCACGAAAAAAATCGGTCTGTGCTATCAGTAAATTTACCAGAGTAGCACGCATGCATGGGTTTAACATGGGTTTTAGACTATTTTCAAACCTGTTGTCCAAAAAAGAGAACATTTAATAACATGTTTTTGCTCCGAATTCATTTCATAACACCATAACTTCCTTTTGTGAGCTGAGCTGACGTGGTTTCATATCACAGAACGGGGCAAAATCATTATTTTTTTAGTATTCTATACAGTGATAAAGGCTTTGTTGATTAGCATTGCATTATAAATATATTTAATTCATATAAAAATACCTGTGATGGCTTGAAGAACACAGATAAACCATTTAGTCACAATCGTATGTTTATTGTCTACGTATCTCATCAGTATCTCAACATGTCTACTTGCCTTAAATTCAGCTAAGCAAAAGCGTATGCCTTTGTCCATATTAGGGATTTCCTAGAACGTCCTATGATTTAGGACTTCTATGAGTTTTTCACTTATGGATTTACTGCGCGAGGGCGCCCTCCGGCTACCAGTATGAATGAAACATTGCATTACATGTGTGCACTCACTAATGCTCACAACACCTTTGGGGTAAAAATAGGAAAAATCTTCTAAGTTTTTCTTGACTAGAGGAGGTTTTTTTCTCTCTCTCTTTCTGTGGATGCATAAGATTTCCTCACAAAAATTAAGAAATTACTGTCAAAGATTTTTATTCACAATTTATTTTAGAATAAATCCTTAGACATTTATATTTATAGGCCGCCTGCATGTTAACAGGTAGCCTAATGCTGCAGTCTTCTGTGAAATATACAGATAATAATCATTATTAATAATTATTTAGTTTAATGGTTTTATTTAGTAATAACAATAATCAAAAAATTTTGTAGTCATACTGATATAAAAAAACATTTTTGGCCAAATTGTGCAGCCCTACAATCATGCACAACAAACTCTGTGTTCTTTATCATTTTTAGCAAATAAAGAAAAGTGTCTGAAATTTTTTTTTAAAATATTTCTTGTTACAGTTCAGATTTTGTGTCCAGATTTTGGAATTCACTGGATATTGCCTCTCAGAATAGCACACTTGCATTTCTGAAGGGATTCCCATAAAGAAAAGTGTCTGCAGCATGAGTTTCATGTGTCTCTGACCATGCAAAGCTGACTTTAGATGGGAGAGTATGATTTTAGCAACACCTGCCGAAATCATACTCCCCCAGATCACAGGCATTTTAATGTAGGCTTGAGCGTTTCTAAAGGGATCCCCCATGAAGAAACGTGTCTGCAGCATGAGTTTTGTATGTCTCTGACCATGCAAAGCTAAGATGGGAGAGCAACACCTGCCAAAATCATACTCCCCTAGATTACAGGCTTCTTACTGTAGGCTTGGACATCTGGGATTTAAAAGAATATTGATTTTATGTGTATATAGTCTGCGTCACTGTGCAGTGTAAGAGAGCTGATGCAACTGCTCATAGAAGCCATTTCTATAAAAGTGTCCTGGGGTTTGGAGTCTTCAAACCTTTTTTTTCCCCAGTCATTAGATCTAATAAACAGGTTATGTTTTTGGCAGGTACAGTGTTTGAATTTAGGCTACTTATTAAGGAATTATTATTCATATATATATTATTATTCATTCCCTCTTTAATCAGTAAAAATTCTGTCTCACACACACACAGTGGAAAAAAAGAGACTGGCACGAAGATTACTGAACCCAAACATAGTTTAATTAGTGGTAGCAGTAACCTAAAAATCAAAGTACAAAAAGCAAGTCAAAACAACCACATATTAATAAAGAGTACAAACAAACTACTAAAATGCAATCTATGTAAACATTTACAAACCGTTTTCTCTTCCTAAC
>JAFVLL020036516.1:0-10567 GCA_021397915.2 Tor tambroides | reverse complement strand
ATAATTTCCTTTTTTTTTTTTTTTTTTTTTTTTTTTTTTTAAGTACACTTTATTATGCTTTTTAAGATTTTGAAGTTAGTTCAGCAGCATAGATACACAGGCACTCTGTTTTCAAGGAAGTTTCAATGTAAAAAAAAAAAAAAAAAAGGTTGCTAATAGTGTAACATGAAATTGCAGTCAAATTAAAAAGGAATATTAACACTGCATCTAGAAAATTCTATAGTAATAATTTATTCTTAACAATTCAAGATGTGATGTTACAATCAGACCATTATCTTGTTTGACCTTAACCTATTATTCTATAGTTTTTAAAAATTATTTATGACAACTTAAATTCAACATTGTTTTCCAATGTGCTTATGCACCAAATATTGCCTGAATATCTTACATGTTTAACTTTCATCTTGTGAAGAAAGGAATAATGAGATTTATTATATTAATTTGAAGTAAAAATATTTTTTGGGGCTTTAATTTGAAATCACAGTGTATCATAGTGTTTGGTGTTGCAAAGCCTGACAAAAATAGCAACGTGTAGCATATTGTGTCCCAGGTATCATGGGATCTTTAGCCATTCCTAGCCTTAATAAATAATTACAAATGTGAAGCTGGACAAGGTCACACTTTCTGGTACAATAACTACATTTAATCCTTGTCTTATTATTTAGGGAATAGGAAGGATAAAAGGTTGTTGGGCTATGTACAGGTTATAAATAAAACCCATCTGATCTGTTTTAGCAATAAACTCTATGTCCCTGTTTTAATATTTATTGTTTCTGTAAACTCATATTAACAATAACAGGGAATTTTAAAATTGTAATTTCCAATGCCTGGAAGAGTCATGGAAATTTTTGATGTTGAAATATCAGTTTTTCTACTAATGCAGATTGCTAAAAACCTTGAGCAATGCACCATTTTAAATCTCTGGATGATTTTACTTTCTTACTGATGACATTTTGTACATTTTTTAAAAGTAATAATTTAAAACTATGAATTCTCATCCTTTAATCAAGAATGAACTGGAAAAGTAATGGAAATTCAAGAAGTTTATTTTTATAAGGCTTAATACAAGCTAATACAATATAAGCTATACAGTAGTGAACAGGAAAAACAGCGTCAGTGTCACAAATTCATTTGTCAAAAGAAGTGGAAGCCTTGTCTATAGCATGTCAATGAAAACAACCTTTTTTTTTTTTTTTTTTTAACCCACATGATATAAATCAGTGTGGGAAATACCATCAGTGTGATCATCTTTAGTGCCATCCTACTTGTTTGCACAGATGCCATCATATGGACAGCAAGGACCAGGGGGTTACGTGCAGCAGGGGCAACAGCCCTATTACGGCCAGCATGGTCAGGGGCCTCACTCGGGCCAACAGCAGTCGCCATACCCCCAGCCTTCCCCTGGGCAACCAGGAGGTCAGGGACCTTATTCACAGCAACCTCATGGCTCCCAGTCATCTGGCCCACATGGACAGGCTGGCTCTCCTTACCAACAACCCCACATGCCCCAGCAGCCACAGGGGCAGATGACCGGCCCTTCGCCGGGCCCATCGCAGTCCCCGTACTCGCAGTCCTCGGCGGCACCCCAGGCTAGCCAGTCTCCCTATCCACAGCAACAGGTGCCTCAGTCCCAGCCCTCGCAGCAGGGGAGTTCCCAGGCTCCTTCTGCATCCCAACCCAGTTACCCTCCTGGCCAAGGCCCCCAACAACAACAGCAGCAGCCGCCGCCGCCAACATCACAGCAGCCACCGCAGACGCCCACACCTGCTTCTCAGCCGCCCGCGGGACACGGACAGATGCCGCAGGGACAGCCCACATCGTACTCCCAGAACCCTCCACAACAACAACAGCAGCAGCAACAATCGCCGTATCAGCGTTTTCCTCCTCCTCCTCAGGTAACTTAAGCTTTTTGCTTTCATATTAAAGTGGTGGTTCAGGGTGAAAATGAGAAGAATGAAAGTGAGAGTTCCTGAGATCGACTGTCACCACTGTGCCCTCAAGCAACAGTTATAAAGTATAGGTAATGCTTTGCAATGAAATTTAGTTAATGCATTAAATATCAATAATTAATAATGATCAACACTTCTACAGCATTTATTATCATGTGGTACTGTAAATTTTTTTTCATACACAAGCATTCAAAAGGTCAGTAAGATTTCGTTTTTTTAAAAGGGTTGATGCTTTCAGCAAGGATGCATTAAATTCATAAAAAGTGACAGTAAAGACATTTATAATGTTACAAAACATTATTTGATTTCTATTCCCAGTAAATGCTGTTCTTGTGAACCATTCAGCATTGATAATGTTTCTTGAGCACCAAATCAGCATATTAGAATAATTTTTCAAGGATCATGTGACACTGAAGACTGGAGTAATGGCTAAAGAAAATGTATCTTTTCCATCACAGGAATTAATTGCATTTTAAAATACAGGCAATACAAATAATATAGAACACAGTTATTGTAAATTTAAAAAAAATACTTCACAATGTTGCTGTTTTAGCTGTATTTTTGATAAGACAAATGCAGTCTTGTGAGCAGAAGAGACTTTAAAACATTAAAAAAATCTGTCTCCACAGTAGTGTGTGTTATTTTCTAATAATAATGTATTATTGAACTTTAATTAACAGTGAACAATAGTATATTTATTAGGGGTGTGCAGCGGAGCCATTATTTGTATCTGTATTTGTATCTGTGACAATCTCAAAATTATTTGTATCTGTATCTGTATTCGGATAGATCCGGAAGTGGGTGTGGCTTAAACCGGAAGTTCGTCAAATTACATGAAAATACCATTTTAAATGCAAATCTGTTCGTTTCGTAGTTTTCATTTGTATAACTAAAGAAAGTATTCTTTTTTTTATTATAATTATGACTTTGTAAATATCTTCTATTTAAAACTACAGAAAATGTTGATCAAAAAAGAAAAATAACTTTATTCTTCTTGTTTTCCAGGGAAACTTTGTGTACAAATTTGTCAAGAGACAAGCATCCACAATCTTAAATAAGAGCACCAGTAGAAAAAAAGAAGCTGAAAAAAAAAATAGAAATGGAAAGAAAGTGTTCAGTACTCATAGCAGAATGACAATAAAGCTCGCTTGAACTTGAAGTAACTTAGAGATCAAGTGTTGCGGGAGTCATTTACGAGTATTTTATCAACAGAGCGCAACAAATCATTTGGATCCTCCAAAAACCTTGATCAAACATCGCTTTTCTTCGTCTTGTATAATTAAATGTAATGCCAATCACGAAAAGGGCTAATGTAATGCGTTTTACAGTTGGATTTTGAAAAGGTTTGAAGTTAGGACCGTTTTTAGGATATTTTTGTCAAGTTAGTTGATATAACTCCAGACAAAGCTCTGATTTCTGAGAGACGCACATACCCAACGTGGCTATTGATTTGCGCTCATTTCATTCATATAGGCTAGTTTACACTCATTCACTTTACACATCCAGGCCCATAGCCAGCTATGAGGTCCAGACCTCCGTAAATGTTTCATGTTCAAAAGTAAAATTTGAAAACATATGAAAAATTATTTAAAATCATGCCGCTGAATAAACTCGTGTGGCTGACTCGCAGCAAGCTGCGAAGCACTTAGGAGTGAAGGAGCTTGGCGCAAGTGCAGCCTCCACTCCGCTCCGCCATGTTGCCAGATCTAATTATTATAAGCGTCGCTGGACTTGTTTTAATACTTAATTTAACAGCGTTAATAAAGTAATTAGGGAATTAATAAAGTGGGAGGATAAAGGTTAACGTTAAAGATTCTGTATCCTATTTGAAAAATACAAGATTTAAACTTATTTTGGTGCATTTTTCGGGAATTGTTTGTGTTTGTTTTTTGTAGCAATATCTGGCAACACTGCTTCGCCGGCACTGACAGGCAGCAATCAAAAAAGGAGCGCGCAGATAGTTTATTGCTGAGGAGACCACATTCGTTAGGCATTCACCATGATATTATCTGTACGAAAAAGCAGTACTAGCCATTATTATTGCACAAATCTTAACAACCTCACTAATGTAGTGCTGTTCCAGCAAACATGTGATTGTGTCTGCCGAATATTTTTTTCTGTTGTTCGGATAAAATCGTTATTCGTTTTGAAGCCATTATCCGTGCCTTTCCGAATAAGGTATTCGGCTTCGGGCACATCCCTAATATTTATGAATTAACTTTACAACATTTATTAATCTAGGTAAAAAATGAAATGGTTGTTCATTGTTAGTTTAAACTTAATGCATTAACTAATGTTAACAAAAGTAACCTCATTGTAAAGTATCTGCCAAATAACATGTAAATGCATACGTTTTCCACACTGGATGGTGTTTTTAATCTCGTTTACCATGTTCATTTCTGAACATATGCAAATTTAAAGGTGGGATGTTAATAGCATGTTTTAGTATTCACTTTGTGTGTTTGAATTAAATTGGATGACTGCTTTTGCATTTATTTGAAGTCTGGAATGCATTTCATTTCACAGTGCCACCACATTTACAGACTCGTATGGTAATAAAAGCAGTATTGTAACTGGTTATTCTTAAGTACAAAAACAGAAACTTGTATTACTAACAGTGAAACTGACCTAAACCCACATGTAAGCAAAAGCATCTATATATGTGTCCACTGTCCTAAATACCAATATCAACTGACCTGGGCTGCCTTTTTCCCCCCACAGGAGATTTCCCAGGAGTCTTTTAGCTCCCAGTCCAGTGCTCCCCCCTCCGGTCCACCTTTGGCATCGAAGAGCAGCACAGAGGACATGCAGGGCAGACCCTCCAGTCTACCAGTGAGTCTGACACACTTCTTTCACACAAGCTGTTGACGGCGTCCAACCGCATTTAAAGATGCATTATGAATTTGACAGATTCACGAATGCGCAATCAAGTTGTTTCAGTCAAACGCTCTATTTTATGTTGTCTTTTAGTTCGAGGTAATTAGCTCGAAGATGGGAACATAATTCAGCCTCCGCTGCACCTTTATCTCTGGAGTGATTATGTAGGACCTTTTTGGTGGTTGCTAAATGAAGAACTTCATGTGGTCTGTCACGGAAATATATGCCGTCGGTTCTCTCTCGGTACCTTTTTTTGTACTCTCCATGTGAATTCTGCTTCTCTGTCTCTGAGATTTAATTGCATTTGAGTGTGTGTTATGACCTGTGAGACTGTGTCTGAAAAGGACACATGGAGAGACACCCAGCTGCGCTGACTCAGCACACGTGCAGCCGACTGCCGTAGCTATGGCAACCTCAGGGACGCTGTGATCTCACTTATTTTTTCCCCCTCCTAGATGAGATAAATAAGGCCAGCAGCCTCTGGCTGTGTGATTGTATGTGTACGAGAGCACTTGAGCGTGTGTGTGTCCCAGAGAGGAAAAAAAAACTGTGCCAGAGTTCATTGTTGCCGAGTGGAAGAAGCTGTCACTGGGAGATTTATTTGAAAGAAGAATAAAAGTTTTGGTGGTATAATTAAATTTTGCTATTGTGCTGCTGATTTTTTTCTTTTTTTTTAATGCAGACTATGATTCCCTTTTTTTTTTTTTGTGAGTGAGTCCTTGGGCTTATTTTCAGTGCTGAATATCTATCTTGCCTTGGCCTAACAATTAAGCAACAAACCTTATTCAGAGCCTGCAAGACATACTTGTGATTCCAAATGTGGATTTTTTTTTTAGCAATATTCTTTAAAATCTGTGAAAAGCAGAATGTTGCTGATTGGATAGGAAAATGTTAGTAAAATAAAGATAATGCCATGAAGAGTTCTTTGAGACAGCTGACAGCTTCATTTTTAAATCTCTAGCAGAAATACTGGAATACCAAATAATAACACCAGCTGAGCCTGTTTTTTTTTTTTTTTTTCGTTTTCCCTTTTATTTGTGTTTTTGCCTTTCTGTGGGAACACAGATTATTTTTTCCTAGTATGTTCATATTTGCAGTGCATGAAATCGAAATAACATGCATTTTCTAAATGAATGTTATTGGTCTTACTATGACAGGTTCATTTTGCGAAATAAATTTTTTTTGAATTCTTAACATCATAACTCAACCTTTCAGTGAAATGATAGACTTCTTTTTTTCTTCTCTGGCTGTTGTAACCATGTGTTCTTGAAACATATGTGACCCTGGACCACAAAACCAGTCTTAAGTCGCTGGGGAATATTTGTAGCAATAGCCAAAAATAGTGTATGGGTCAAAATGATCCATTTTTCTTTTATGCCAAAAATAATTAGGATATTAAGTAAAGATCATGTTCCGTGAAGATATTTTGTAAATTTCCTACCGTAAATATATTAAAACTTAATTTCTGATTAGTAATATGCATTGCCAAGTACTTCATTTGGACAGCTTTAAAGGCGATTTCTCAATCTCAATTTTGAAAAATTGACACTTATGACTGATTTTGTGGTCCAGGGTCACATATTTGTTATAACACAAAAACCCAGAGAAAACATGATTTTATAGGGGCAGCCGTGGCCTAATGGATAGAGAGTCGGACTTGTAACCCGAAGGTTGTGGGTTCGAGTCTCAGGTCCGGCAGGGATTGTAGGTGGGGGGAGTGAATAACCAGCACCCTCTAACCAGCACCGAACCCCCAACTGCTCCCCGGGCACCGCAGCATTGGCTGCCCACTGCTCCGGGTGTATGTTTACTACTGTGTACACCCGGAGTGGATGGGTTAAATGCAGAGCATGAATTCCGAGTATGGGTCACCATACTTGGCCACACACCACTTCCCTCTCTCTCTGGTGACACTTGCCAGACTCCAATCTTTTAGTCTGCTTAAACCTGAGCTTGCATTCAGATCTGCCATTCATCTAATTAGCCATCATTGTATAGTCCCCGCCCTACTTTTTTTTTCTTTTCCAAAAAAAACAGAGGAAAAGATTTGTCACTACTTCCGTTACATTGTGATTTTAATCTTGATTCTCTTTGCTTAGGACCTATCCGGTTCTATTGATGACCTGCCTACTGGTACTGAGGGTGCTTTGAGTCCTGGAGTCAGCACATCTGGAGTATCCAGCAGTCAAGGAGAACAGAGCAATCCAGCACAGTCACCCTTCTCCCCTCACACTTCTCCCCCGGTGGGCTCGCCTGCCAGCGCCTCAGCATCTCGTTCTGGGCCACTGTCCCCTGCCACAATGCCAGGTAGGGCTAGTACACCTTAAATTATTTTGAAATGTGTTAATGCAACTTTATGGGACAGTCATCATGAAGATGGTTTGGAATAGTTACAAAAAATCAATATTAAAGTCTCCCTGTAGTCAAAAATTTTATCCTTTAAAACTCCTCTTTGATCATCAAAATGACATATTTAAATGTTTTTTTCTTGTGAAAATAATTTTCTCATGCCTTAAAATAGCTTGAATATAACTCTACACCCTTGCCTCATTTACTATACGCAGATCTATGAATACGCAAATTAGCCCCGCCTCCACTCAGTCACACACCAGCCATGGCCTCCTGATCCACTAACTGAACTGTAGTAAATGCGATGCAATGGCAAGTGGAAATATTGGTTTAATTAAGCCATATATGTTTGAACCAGAAATAAGCTGGTATGCTCAACGTAAGCAAGGAGACTGATGGCTAACTTTGTGAGGTAACATTATCTGTTTGTGCTGGTTCGTACACGGATAATGACTGATAAAACTATGTTTTTACTAGCGGACAACTACAGTGGATACTGTAACATTCGTTAAATTTACCTACTTGACGATGTTGTGTCCTAAAAATGCCTTGAAGACTCAAATACAGCTAAGTTTGTGATTCCAAATCGCGCCCGCGATCATATGCGTGTGACATGCGGATGTCAGTGCGGGAGAGGTGGGTGTGACTCCGGGCTACTTTTACACTGTTTACCGCGGGGTTATTGTTCAAGTTAGCGGTTCGAAATACAAATAAATAAGCGCTAACAGCACATGACATCGTGAAAATAGGGGGAAATATTAACAGTTAGTGAAACATCTACAGAAAAATATACCTGATTAACCTGGCTGCCTTTTCACTAGACCCTCTGCTTTGCAGCACAGTTAATGATATGCTAAGGATAGGATCCCGTGACGTGATTGGTTATTGAAATTTGTGACGTAGCAAAAAAGGGCTGTTTCAAACCACATTTCTGTGAGTGCCATTGACATACTACAGTTTTAAGGAGAAAATACTCAGCAATGGTGTTGATAAATGGATTGGCACATGGTTTGTCTAAAAGCATATTAAAAACACCATATAAACAAATAAACAACATAAAAAACTTGATTTTCACCACAGGGGGACTTTAAGAATATTTTTGTGGCACCAATTGCAATCCGTTTTTTTTTTTTTTTGAGCATATGGCATGGGTTATGGTTTGATTACCAGTTTATCCTCACTAATGGAAGATGGTGGAGTGCTTGAAAGATTTAAATTTGAATTTAAAATATTTAAAAAAAATGTTTTGTACTTCAAGCTATAGAATGTGGTTCTTTTTTAATTTTATTTTTTAACCATATTATTTGAATTTCTCATTTTTAGGGAACCAGATGCCTCCCCGCCCTTCAAGTGGACAGTCTGATGGGATGATGCATCCTTCGATGAATCAACCTGTCATGGGCCAAGAAAGAGGTAACTCAGTCTGTATAACTTTAAAAAGACAGGACTTGTTTTCCATCCTGATGCTCTCTTTTTACTTATTGTATCAGTACATTAATCTTGTTGTCTGCACAGGATATATGCAGAGGAACCCTCAGATGGCACCCTATGGGTCTCCACAGTCTAGCTCTGCATTGTCTCCTCGTCAGTCGTCTGGAAGCCAGGTGCATGCTGGAATGGTCCCTTATCAGCAGAACAATTCTATGGCAAACTATGGGCCTCAAAGTGGTCAATATGGCCCACAGGGTAAGTGGCTTAGTGGTAACAGCGACTATAATTTAATGCAAAACATATCTTATAATTTAGGGCAATTAGGAAAAATGTACATTTTAAAAAAATGGGTCCCTTGTTGAGAGAAGTTACTGTAGTGGAAGTGCAGGTATTGGGCTTTTATCTTTCTCCTCTTGCTGTCCCTCCAAATCCTTCTCACTCTCCCTCTTTTTCTCTCTATGCGACCAGTGGATCACAGTGTGGTTATTTTTAGCGTCAGTGAAAAAAAGGAAGTTGACGTAGCATGGCTCACGTCAGTTGAGCAGCTACAGTGACTGTGGGTTACAGCAGCGCTACATGCTGCTAAAACACTCAAGGGCCTGAAAGTTTCTTAACAAGCCCGCCAATGAGGCTACCATACCCCATCACATTCGGCCAATTTTCTGATTTTTAATTGCTAATACTGTTGTGGTGATCAGATGTTTTGTTTCATTAACAAAATGTAGTCCTGGATAAGATTTCTTATTAAATCTGTTTTATTTCTTTCTACAGAAAGATGCAGCATAAGCATCTTTGCTGTTTTGATTAACTTAACTGCTTTTATTGTCATTGTGTAACTATTATTAATACAGCATTATATAGGTTTGTTTTGCGTTTCTATGCATGCATGTATTCGTCATTCATGTTTTCACAATTGTGGAAACTTTGTATGAACTTCCTGTCTTCCTTTTTCAGGTTACCCCAGGCAGCCTGGTTACAGTGGCATGCCTAATGCCAATTACCCAGGCCCTGGCATGGGCGGATCCTTGAACCCTATGTCTGGACAAGGAGGAGGGCCAATGTTTGCCGGCATGCCTTCTGCAAGGATGCCTCATGGACAGATGGGTGCACGTCCCTATGGTCCCAACATGGGTCCCAACATGAGTCCCAATATGGGTCCTAATATGGGCAACATGCCCCCTCAAGTGGGAACTGGGATGTGCCCACCTCCAGGCCTCAACAGAAAGCCGCAGGATGCTGCATCAATGCAGCACGGACCCACCAACTCGATACACAACAGGTACACAAGAACTGAAATACAACTGAAGTTGTACATTATCATTGTTTTGTAACAAGTGCACATTTTAAATGTCTGATTTGTTGGCCTTACAGACTACCAGGTTACCCCAATATGTCTTCTGGTCCCGGTATGATGGGCTCAGGACCTCCGTATGGCCCGTCCATGAACAACATGCCTGGAATGATGAATACCCAGGGTTCACCCTATCCTATGGGTAGTAACATGGCTAACAACACTAGTGGTGAGACCATCTTTTTTTTGCATGGTACCAAAAAAAACTCTAGCTGAAGTATTTTTTACTTGCCAGGTCACAATCATGGTTAATGTATCTGTTTTTCTCTTAGGCATGTCTCCTGGTCCGGACTTTGGTATGGATGGGAAACTTAACCAAGCCCAGAAAATGAATAACAAAGTTGAGGGGACGCCCAAGACAGAATCAAAATCCAAGGTTTGCTTAACATTCAGATAGAAGTGTAATGCCTTTACAGGAGAAATCAAGTCATTCTTTGTTGTACTTCCTGTGTAATTCCTTTTATATAAACTGCTCCTGCCTAGAAGTCAAGTTCCTCCACAACAACCAATGAGAAGATCACTCGGTTGTATGAGCTAGGCCCAGAGCCAGAAAGAAAGATGTGGGTAGACCGTTACTTGGCTTTCATAGAAGAAAAAGCCATGGGCATGA